>VXAL01011635.1:313619-380407 GCA_013399475.1 Chauna torquata
TGTTTATTTGACTTAAAGCTTAACCTTTATTTGTCAAACCAGAGCTGCAGTACTGGCTGACAGTACTGTCATTCAGATTATCTGGTTGTTGCAAAATTTGGAATAGAAGAAACCTTAAACTAGATGGAAAACATGTTTCCCTATGTTGATACCCAAATAAAATTAAACAAACACACAAACTACTAACATATGTCACCAGAACACCACAGTAATTTAATCTGAGCTGCATTATATCCTCTCAGATTGCATGGGTGGAAAAACTATCCACAATGACAAAAATATCTTACGCATGTCAGTCCTAGTCCAAGGAGTGGATAGTCCAAAGTCAGCTATCTGGAGCTGGCTGGATGCAAATCTTCAGAAGGCCAGCCACCCCAAATGTTGCCTTTGGGTAGTGCTCAGAATTGCCAGATAGCAATGAACCTGACAGATGGTGAGCAAGAGCTATTCACAGGACAAAACTTCTGATAATATTCTGGTTTGTAAAATCTTGGAAGATTTTGACTTTTTGTTCCAGTTCTAGACAAGACTGCCCAGAATTTCCTGTGGAAAAGCCCTAAATTTCTGGGAGCTTTTGTCACCGTAATTTGGATTTCTAGTATCTTCTGTCTGCTTTTCACCAGCATACCAGGGTTTTACTATGGCTGTATTTTAAAACTCCCCCTTAGGGTCTTGTTACAAAGCTCTTGTGCAATTTTGTGATGCAGAAATAAATAATCCCTGTGTTTGCACTGGAAGTTATCATCTCCATCTAATTCTGATATCAGCAATATAATGTAGACCTTGGTTCACATATTTTAGGAGTATATTCCTCTACCTCCAGAAAAATTTAAGGACTATTTCTAACCCTCATCTGTCAGTGCTATAAACTACTCATGTAGGCAAGGCATGTAAGTTGTGGTCTAAGGGGCAAATAGACAGGCAGATTCAACTTATTTAGTAAATCAAAGAGCTAGTCGGAAGGAAGTGGCACAACAGTACATAAAAAAAAAACACATTTTGTAGCGCATTTTTTTTCTTTATTTTGCATAGGGCATACAAGTCCAATAACATTTAAATGGGAATGAAGAAGGCTGCTTTATGGATAGTGGGAGAACAAAAGGCAGGAGACAGTCTGGCAGCAACATTTGCTTTCACTGTGTTAATAACTATAAAGCTAGTATCTGGAAATAGTAATTTCCAGCAAAAAATAGTTACAAGTGTAAATTGCCAATAAAAAAAAATTGCACTTTTTCATAAATGGAAAAACATTTCGTGTGGAAGATTTGAAAGATTTTGGCTTGCTGCAGTAAATCTCCATCAAGAAAATAAACCAGAGATGATGGGTGGATTCTGCTAAATTGTACCAGATTTGAAGTTATTTCAGTGGAGCAGAGTAGAGCTTGTGCCCAGAATAGCTGTTTGCAATGTACAGTTGCTGTTATATTGTTTGTTTTTCAGTATGTACTTTAAAAAAATGTTTGTTTCAGCCTACAACTCATCTGTAAAATTTTAAGGAACAGGAATTATCTAAGTTATTTTTAATGTGAAAGTTTAGTTCAGTCATAAAAATAAGCCTGATCTCAACCCAAAAAGAAGCAATTAACTGAGTTTACAGAATTGTAAGGGCTTGTGGTTTGGCATTTAGACATGTGTTTGTCGAATTGACCATTAGAGGGTAAGTGATGACTCTTCACTGATGGTGCCAATTACTCTTAATGTGGAAAATCTACTGTATTTCTACATTGTGTTTTTCTTTCTTAAAATGGTAATTAGTGCTGTGAAATGTACCAGGTTGACCACATCAGACACTGAAGTCCTTTCAGTCATTAGGAAAAAAACAGAACAAAAAGGGATGATGAGCTGATTTAAAGGCGTCAGCTGAAATTTCCAGGAGACTGGTTCTGTATTTGGTTCTTGCATTGATTTCTTTGATACCCCTTGGCAAGACACTTGATTGGTCTGTTCCCTAGCATTCCAGCACACTAACAGTAAGTCATGCTGTTGTCTCTTTAATGAGAGCAACCAATGTCAAATTTTGATTTAGTGAAGAATAATCAGTATTTTCACAATGAAATGTGTGTTATTTACAAACATGCATTTCACACTTGACTCAACCCATGAAAAATTTCTATTTAGGCTCAGAAAGACCCTTTAATTTACTGATGTCTGTAAAGCCAACAGAAATTACTTGGCTGAAGGCACTTCATTACTGAGTAGTTGCTGTAGCAGAGCTGTAGTACTGCAGCCAGCTCTAGGATGCGCAGCCTTTGCATTCAGAGTGCCAGAGTCCAGCTCATCTTGGCTGTCAGTTGAAGGAGTTTGTTACTGCTCTTGGACATGAAGAATTACACTCAGAAGTGTTACTAATCCTTGGTTAACATCTCTTTAACAGTTCAGAAAATGCTGCGGTGATGGCTGCAAAAAATTACGCTGTTACGAGAAATTTTAAAGAAAGCCACTAAATATTAAAATGAGCCTAGAAGAATTCAGTTGAAAACACTGTTGTTTTCTCTCTATTCTCTCTTCTTAAATATGTATATGAACATATATTACTAAATCAAACTTTGTAAGTTATAAAACAAGACTGTTCCTTGAAATAGACATGCTCCCATGATTTTTCAACTTCAATTCTTTCCATTAATATTCTTTTCACTTAACTGATGTAGCTGTTCTGTAACTAGATGCCCACCACCAGCCCTGTAAACTGCAGTCACAAACCCAGTGCTAGAAAAAGGGAGAATTCAGTAGCACAACATCTGTTTGTTTCTTCCACTTTTCCCTCCTTTGTTTTGTAGTTAAATCTCTCTCCAGCAGCAGCTCTAATGACCTTGACAATACACTGTGTTTGCTCAAAGAATTAGAGGAACAATATTAGTTAATATTAGTTTTTTTTTTTGTTTGTTTTGTTTTGTTTTTGAGTATGTGAAAGTGTACTTGAAAACCTATTTCTGCCCCTTCTTCATATAGATGTGCAGGAAGNGTTAAATCTCTCTCCAGCAGCAGCTCTAATGACCTTGACAATACACTGTGTTTGCTCAAAGAATTAGAGGAACAATATTAGTTAATATTATTTTGTTTTTTTTTTTTGTTTTGTTTTGTTTTTGAGTATGTGAAAGTGTACTTGAAAACCTATTTCTGCCCCTTCTTCATATAGATGTGCAGGAAGGCAGCAGCAAAGAGCAGCAAACCTTTGTGACCTGGGAGACAGTGCCAGACAGCTGCAGGCAATGGGGAGGTTCCCCTTCCAGAACTTGCTAAAGGAGAAAATATTCTCTTATGAAAGGGAGGAAAGAAGGGAATGGAAAAGTCGTGCTTCGGTTTGCAGTCTTTGCATTAATCAAAACTAATGAAAATAAAGCAAGGGTAGAATGCATCCCATTTATCAGCTTAACTGAAAAAAACGCCATCACTCACCTGATAAAAGTCATTTATACTGCCTGCACATGTACCATAAGCCTCACATTAGGAAATTGGGAACTCCAAGACACTCACCTTTCTCGTATGTCTAACAGAAACTTGGGCACATTCTGTTTGATGAGGCAATGAACCTTCACCAAGTCTAACATAATAAGTCTAACTTTCTTCTCATGGGTGAATTTGATCTGACCTGGTCAGGTCCTGGAACATTTAAATGAAATAATGTCTGTAATTTCAGATGAACAGAAATAAGTAAAACTCAAATCCTGCTTGGGAATAGAAAATGTCAAAATTTATAGGCACTCCTCTAGTACCAATAGCATTAATGTTGTGATACTGAAGCAAAATAAAACTGTATGGGTCAGTTTTCCTTTAGGTATGTGTAGCATTTACCTATTTGTGATAATCAATGGACTTCTAGCCACTGCTGGGGTTTCAGGGCTGAAATGGTAAATGTACACGTGCAGAGATTATTGTATTTGCCCAAAGGCCTTGGACAGACTTTGGAAACAGCAAACAAAGGTGTATTGCCCTGTGTGGACTTCGTGTGTGTTACGAGTGTCTCCCAAGAGCACACAGAGCAGCAGGGGTAGCCTGATGTGAGCTTCCCCTCCTCTTATGTGCTGGTACTGATTTTTGAGCAACCTCATTTCCATGTAATGACTCTTGAAGGTAGTTAACGTGTTCCCAGGTTGGCCAGTTTATTTTCTTGCATGCAGATAGGTGGCAGACTACACCAGCACTCACCTCCAATTTCCTTTCAAGGAACAGTCATTTCTTCTGATAGTGCGATATGTTTAGTAGTGTGGCAGCTGGTTAAAAATGAACAGTTTTTTATCCCTACAGTGAAGAAATGGAGTTTGTGACTGGTACAGGTGCAAAGGTATCAGCAACTAATCATTTAACATAAGCAGACAGGTAAAACTATCACAACCTGTTACATCAGACTAAGCATGTCTAAATAAAATTCCTTCTCCCTGGTTGCTGTGAGGTGACATTATTTTACAAGATACTATATAAAATAGTTTATGTTTTTTCATCCTAATAATACACTATATTTGTAGATAGCAGGATTTATGTATTATTTAACATCATAAGCTCTGAAAATGCCTTTAGAAACCACTTAATAAACAGTGAAAGATATTACCAGAACATATTTATCAATATAATGTTATATTTACCAGGTACAAAGTACATCTAGTCTATATACTTAACCATATTTATGATCAAATTAATTTTATAAATTTGTCTATAGAATACTAATTCAAAGTAGATTTCTTTTGGTTATAATAAGGAAAATCCTCCAATTCTTTAAAAGATTTAGAATATATAAATAATTTGACCATAATTTGTAAATGTCATGCACATTTCCTAAGTAAAACAGAACTCAGTTAGTGTTTGCTTACTTTTGGTTAAAAGCAAACCTTCAACTGAACTATTAAATTTCATTTTGTGTAATACTAACTCCAATTCCATGGTGGTCTCTTCAAAACTATTTGTTTTTAACAAGAAATAATTCATGCCTTTAGTATTAAAGTATCAAAATGCTATCCAGAATTATGTCCAGCTATAAGTGTAAAACCTTCATATGACATCTGCTCCTTCCTCCTTTGTTTTAATCATTAAAAGTGAAATTCCAGTCCCACAGAAGGCTGGAGGTTTTTCGTTAACTGCAAAACAGCCAAGATATAACACGATTCCTTTTAAAATAGGATTGGGTGTAACATAGCCTTTAAGCTATATCTCAGGCTAAAATCCAAAAGCTAGTTTATAAGAAGTGTCTGATACCCAGATAGAATTTAAAAATTGAAACAAACAAACCAATGAACAGTATTTTCTTTAGAACTCAGTAGGCAATATGGGCATTATTTCACAGAGGTCTTTTAGAGTCTTGGTGAGTAAAGAGTAACAAAGAAGTACTGAATAGAACACAAAGTACTGATTAGAAAAAATAGTGTAAAGAAGCCAACTCAGATAAGAAATTTCATGCTAAAACCATTATCAGATCCATATAGTAGAAAATGAAAAATCAGAAAGTATTTATTTCAAGTAATTTCATTAGAAGGAGCTTCAGACACTCTGTTGTACCAATTTAAGGAATGTATTTTATCCGTGCTGTCACAGAACAAATTAGGCTGTAAGAAATCTAAATTGCATGACTGAAATCTTTACCATCAAATTACCTCCGAAGTACACAGCTTCATCATAAGGCTTTATTATTTTATTATATATAGTGCTATATGATGATGAGCTATTCAAAACTTGTACTAGGTTCTCCCCAGAGCTTTACAAATCCTAAAAAGCTTTATCTTCAGCTTTTTAGAATGGAATCATGAATCAGGCAGTTTTTATTCCTTAGTTTTCATTAAAAATATTCCGCATAATTCTAAGGAACTGGTGTTCCTAAACTGGATATCTCCTTCCAGGTGTTGTACCCGTCTCTTGATGTCATCACTCAGAACATGGAACCAATATCTCAGAAAAATACATCACTAGCCAATATTAACTCCCTACTAACGCATCAGATTTTCAGAATAACTGGCCTCAGATACCAAATCCTGTTGATTTAAATGTTATGTGTTCCCCATCTTGTCTGCTTGCTTTGTAAGTCTGCACACTAGTAGCTACCACTTTTTGCTTTTTCAGCATGGTGAGAGTCTACTATATTACTGTCATTGTTTAAAACAATAAAAACGTATATTTATTGACTTAGTTAAAGACAAAAGCACAACTGAAGAATCATAGGAAAGGTATGTCCTTGTGGCAAGAACTCTGATACCTTTTAGAAATAAAGCTTATTAATTAATGAGTTAAATAATAATGGCATTCCTACTAAAATATTTTTACTAAAGTTACTAAGAATTTTTGTGATTTCTTCCTGTTTGTCATTTTCCTTCTGAAGCTTTGGTATCATACCAAGTTTTGGAGGTTTAAGAGGAAGAACATTTAGTAAATCCCAATTCATGCTGGCATATTTAATTAAAAGCAGCTAAATAATTGTCTGGAGACTTCATTAGCTTTCTGCTTCCTTGTTTCCCAGAGAACTATGTTATATAGTAATGGAAAGCGCAAATAGGTGGAAGTGAGATTTTTGAATGTGGACAACTTAATCAAATAAAAGTAGATGAAATCCTATTTCATCTTGCAAGCACCTGCTGCAGCTATTTATAGTCAAGTAAACAGAAATGTTTTGATATTTCTGTATTGTGTGTAGCATTTGTTGACTTAATGGTTCATATAAGGCCCGCTCTTGATTTTGTTACTAATTGTGCTTAAGTGGGTTTTCAGTTTTCCCATGGCACATGTAGAGAAATACAGCTGTCCACCCAGGAGGATAGTGAGGGTTCAAGGTTAAGTGAACTGCTGGGCACTGTAGTTTACTAGGCAAAAGACATTGCTTGCTATGTCACCATGGATGGATAAATATTTCCTTAGCTCTCTCTTGTTTTTCAGTATTCCCTTCCCTCATTTTCTTCCTTTTCTCTCTTCTATTCTACATTTTTATTTCCATGGTTCTTTCCCCAGTTTTACTGCAGAGTCCACTAGTTCTTGGATCTTATTCACATGTTCTTCTCCATTCGTATTCTCCCGCTTATCTTTCTCCTTTCCTCTAATTTCACTGGTTGCATTCAGTCACCTTCTCAAATTTCACAGATAGGAAAACAGGCAAATTGAAGCTGAAAAATTAGGAGTTTCACTGTTCCGTGTCCACTCTGTTTTTGTAGCTGCAAGACCTCATGTCGCTTTGGAATACTTGGATCCACAAAGTAAATTTGCAGTTCTCACTAAAGTTGAAGCTCAAATTAGTTTAAAAGAATCCAAACCACAAAAAATCCTATTTATCTCAGTTATGCATACCAAAACTATGACAAATAATTTACATTTGCTTTTGAAAGTTTGCTTCTTAATTAATGTTTACTTTAAGGAAATACCCTTGTGTTACATAAACTGGAAAACTTAACCTTTTAAATAGCTTTTAAACTTATTGGGGAGCTTATGAAGGACTGAAAATGTGGCATATTTGCATCTTAGGATTGTGTAATTATTTACATCTTCAAATGTAATCACTAGCATAAAAAAAGCAAACTATAATAAAAAACTGTTGTATCATAGTAACTGGGATAAATAAAGTTTAAATGTTTTGGTTGACGTCTTTCAGGGAAATAACAAATGGTTGATTTTCTCTTTATAACATAAGTGAAAACTGTTATTTCTTGAGGTAGCTTCATATTTGTCACTTAACTTAAGGATATTTTAAATAGACTGGTTTGAAGAAATTAGGAATGAAGATTTACAGTTCCACAGTTAAACCTGACATGAGTTTTTAATAACAGTGACTGCCACTATAACTGCATAGTAAAAGTTCAGTGTGCAGACATCTATCTAGAGAGTTTTGACTATAAAATTCCAGGAGTTTGAAGTTCATGTTAATGAACTTTTGCAAAATATATGCTCTTAGCTATTTGAAGCAGATAAAAACTTATGCTTACAAGAAATAGATCAAAGGTAATTTAGCTATACACAGTAGCTTTTACCATAGCAATGATGGCTGAGTATAAAGTAGAAATGAAAACGTGTATTTAAGCTCCTGCATTGTACATTTAGAAGATATTCTGACATGCCAGAATTATGTCCAGGAAGAACAATTAACTGATAAATATATTGCAATTTCAATTTTAATATGAAAAGAAACTGTGCACTCCAAGGGCATTTAAGCATAATAATGGTTGCAAATAATAGCTTTTTAAAAGAAATTAATAAGCCAAAAATCTTCTGTACACCAAGAAAATACATAACTAATAGTGCAAATCAGTTTATGTCCAAAGCATACTCCAGAGCACTAGCAGTTAAATGCATTTTGTACAACAAAGTCAATACAAATAGAACTAGATCAACTGAAACATGAGCTGTTTCTGGCAGTGGTCTGTCCTAAATGCTTAGGAAGAGGCTTTCACAGCAGGAGAAAGGTAGGGTAGCTTCGCCTGCCCAGCTCCTGACAATCTGAACCTTAGGGAATTTCCTGACCTGCAGTTGTTTCCGTCTTTGTGTTTAATAGTTCTCAAGTGACATTTTTGCTTTTACAATGCCCCATGAAAATATGTTCCATAGGTTGATCCCGTATTAGATACATTTTTTGATTGGAAGGGTCTGCCTGATAATCACATTGGTTGACTCTGAGTTCTTGGGTTATGAGAAGTTGCAAATTATTACTGCTTACTCATTCACCTCCTCTTGGGTAGTCACAATTTTATAGACTGCCATAATGGCTGTCCTCCACCATCCACTTTCTCATTTGTGATATCTCTTGTATGGAAGTCTTCCTGTATTCTTACAGTCCTTATCCCCCTTCTTCCTGTGATATTTAATTTCTCTCTCTATATATATAGTTTGAGATGAAATGACCAGAACTCTGCTTGGAATTTATGGTGTGGGTGTGCTATGCTGTATGCTAGTGATCTAGTTTGTTTTCGTTTTCTTTCCTAATAATTCATTCTGTTCTGTTTGAGATCTGAGCAGACATTTTCACAGAATCATATACAGCGATTCTAGTTTTTCTTGAGCAGGAACAGCTAACTTGGAGCCCCTTACTGGCCATATGAACTTGAGGAGGGTGGTTTCGTATTTGAAGAGATGAGCATTTACCAAAATTCAATTCAGTCTGCTATTGTGTCGTCTAGTGAATCACTACTGTCAAGTCCTCCTATGCCTCTTCACAACTGACTTTTTACTTACTTCAGTAATGATGTACTGTCAGCAAATTTTGTTATATCCTCAGTCACACTCTTCTATAGATAATTTCTGATGATACTGAACAGTTCAGGATCCACTAAACACAGCTACAGTGGCTACCTCCCTGCACTACGATAACTGATCTACTGTGCCTAACCTTCGTTCCTATCTTTCTACCTACTCCTTTTCCCATGACTTTCTATCACAGATCCACGTAGTTCCTTTAAAAAGACATTTGGGGGATTTATACCAAGAGCCCTTGGGAAATCCAAGTTAGTGTGTTAATCAGATTTTCTTGACCTTACATGCTCACTAATTGCACGTAAGAATACTCACAGAGTTGTGAGACATTGTATCCACCAATAACAGTGTGCTGAGTCTTCCTTTTTCTGTCTCATCTATATTTTTACTCGTTCTACCCTTTATTTTATTTCCTATCATGTTGACTCTATGCGCTTCTGTTCTATTCAACTTTTTTTTTTTTTTTCCCTCAGATTGCCACTGTAGGTCTTTCTAAAACCTGAAGACACATTTTCCAGCTTTTTTTTCTTTACTGCTGAGGGTGATTTAAGTGATAAATTGCACACTACTGCTAACAGTTCAGCAACTTAATATTTGACTTACCTTAAAACACAGAGTGACCATTAAGTTGACCCAGCTAGATGCTTTTGTTCTTTTTATCAATTTATTTTAAAGCCTTTTATATTTTTAGTTGCTGTTGCTGTCATCAGTGCTGTCTCTTCCTTCTACGTTTAGATTCTACCAATAGAGAAAAAATAGGTCATTCACTGAGAACTCATCTTTTTTGAGGGAAAAAAAAGCCCTGATGGAAGGGTTTTCATTGAGCTATTTTTGCTAGCTAGTTTCTTTCGGTATTTTTATATTTCTAATAGCAGAGTTTATCTGGCTGAACTGTCAGTTCTCTACAATTATCTGTGTGAATCTGCTACAACAGGGAGAAGTGAGCACTGAGAGGGGGTTTGTTATGACAATAGGAACATGCGATTCAGACTGTAAAAATGGAATAAAGGGAGTCTTGCAACATCTTGGAAGTTTACTCTCTCATCCTTCATTTTGATGTGGACAGTGAAATACGTATTATTTACCAGTCAAAGGAATTCATTATAAATAATGGATGAAGAGAACTGTCTAGAACTGATCATGTTTATAGTAACTGCCTTGTTTTTGTATATATTTATCTGGGATAACTGTGTCTAATCATATTGGAAATCACATTCCTATGTTATTCTCCGGAAAGCTACCTCCACACTCTTTGTAGTTACCTTGCCTGAGCTTTGATGGTTATTTTTCCCTGATGTGTGTCTGAATGACACCATTTTATTTATAAAGCTTTTAACTCCTGCTGGACTTTAAATGCACAGCATTCTTCCCATTGAAAGAAGTACATTATTTTCAGCTTTTTATGCTCTCAGTTAGCTGGAGGTATGAAAGTTTTTATGAAGAAGATTGTACTCTTCTTTACTGTGTAGAGTGCCGTGAAAGAGGCAGCTATTATTCCAGCTGCTGCTGCTGCATGTTCTTTGTATTATCCGAACTGCCTGGTCATAAGTGGGTGTTCTGTGATTATGATAGCAATGTATGACAATGATACAAAATTAATAGTTGATATAGTAGCAATTGATATCAAAACAGACTCAGAGACTAAAAAAGTGTCATGATTCATCTTAACAAGCAGCAATCATAGCTAGATTTTAGTGCTAGTGCTACCTATTGCTTCCCCTCACCCAACTTAAAAAAAAAAAAACCACATTAGCTGACATCCCTCTGATTCAACAATATTATCTTCTGCAATTCCTTCAGAAACAAATATTTTGTGCACTGAAAAAGCCTACGCCCACTCTAGTGCAGTACTGCTGGCCACAAATCCAAGTGGCACGTTGTCCACACCAGTTATTCAGATGCCCTGGATCTGCCAAGCCTTAAACACAAGTCTCCTACCTTCAAACCCCACCCTAGACTGCTTCTGGGCCTGTGATTTCCAAACACAGCTGATTGAGAGGGGAGCTGGCATGTGGCTAGCTGTGCCTTGCCTTGAGTGTCACAAAAAAAGGGAGAAGCGGTAACACTGCTGTAGCCAGGGAACCATGCCATCAGATGGGGCACCATGTCTGAAAGAACCATGATGTAAAATGTGTTTCCTGGCTGATGTCTGCTTGCTCAAATACTTGGGTACCATATGCCATGGAGAATCACATACTTCCTCATCAGATGTTCGCAGCCAAGCGACTTGATCACACATCTGCATTCCCAGTCACTGGAGGAGAAGAAAGTTGGAAGATCTGGCATACTAACAGCAAGTAGCAAACAATACACTAGAAAATCTGAAATATAGCATAATGATTCTACTACTGAATAGAAGTGGCTTATGTCCAATATTTTGGGTCTTCTATCAATGCTTGAAATTGGGGAAACAGTTTTCATCTGAGAGAATTTTCAGAAGTATGGTATTTGTAGCAACGATTTCTCTTAAAAACATTTTTGATTTTGTCATTAGCCAGTTTGCTCAAAAGTATATACATATGACTGAATATACGAGTGTAGAGTTTCATACTGGAGGGGGGGAATGAGTGAAGTGTCAGGAAATAACGTATGAAGACAAGTTCAGACTGTCATTAGGGGAAACAGGACATACAGTTTTTGATTTTCTGTATTTTGCCCTGAAGTAGCAAGGGAATCAAAGCTCAAACTAAAAAGTTGTCATTTCAGAGGGAGTGCCAGTGGGAAAAACAGGAAGGCAATACTTCAAAGGATTCTGAATTCCATCATTCTATCATTTCAATTTGAAGAGACAAGAGATATCAATAATAAAAGAAGCAAAAACTGTGATTTCTGCAAAACTGAGAATATAAAAACTCAAGAGTAGTACTAGTGAAATTAGAAGAAATATTTTATACATGCTGACTTTGGTTGGTGGTAACAGTTAAATTCCTCCATTAGAAGGCCTGATTGCTAGTGTGATATAGGTGGGCACTTAAAAAAATTGAGGAGAGAGATGACAGGCAAACTAATGGCAAATTTAAATAAATTCAGGCCACTTTCCATTACCATGTGCTGAATGAACTGGTTATCTAGTGACCAACTTACACTGTGTTCTGTTTTCCCTGGTATTAAGTCTACATGTTTGCAACTTAGATGGATTTCTTCCACCCTGTGTAGCTGCTTGTTTCCAGTATGCCAAACAAACACACCAAACAAATCTTTCAGAGGTGAAGTTACAGCACTTCTCAATTCCAGCACCTCACTCCTCATTTGTCTGCCTCATGAGACCTCGAATTGCAACTGCTTTTTTTGTTGTTGTTGTTAATGTGAAAGCTGTGGTGCTCACCTCAAGGTCTCAGGGGTCTGCCTTTCAAGATACAATTTCATTAAGAGAAGAAATGTCAAGCTTTAGTCGGAGGTGTCAATCAGCTGAAATTCAGTAGGAAATAATCACATGAAAAATTTAGTGGACAATGCTTAGAAAGTTTCCAAGAGAGGAGTCTATTTATTGCTAACACTGACTTCTCTTTCAAGGACTGTATTCCTTTATTTTCCTCTTTAATAACTTTCGTCCTTTTTTTTTTTTTTTTTTTCCCTGTGGGTGAAAAAAGGCCTTTTGCTCTGGCTTTATTTATTTATTTATTTATTTATTTTTCCTTCAAGAAGCTGTAGGTCATCTTCCCCTTTCATTTGGTCTTTCATGGTGCAATGACTTTTGTTGACCTAGTCTGCATAAAATCCTTCCAGGGTTATGTCAGACATTTGGGTCATTCCCAATTCACCCACATCCTGTTGGCATATGAGGCAAGACTGGTAGTGTGTCCCTGGTTTGTTATATTTTGCTGGATGTTTTTGTGAATAAAATAGTCATTGTTTCAGGTATGTACCTCCTTGTCTCTAGACCTGGGATATGTGTGTGAGACCCTATGATGTAGATCAAGTCAGACTGTAAGACAGGATGTTACCATACTTTGGGTAGGTAAGGATTCATGGTAGATTTCTGATAGGTTTTCCTCCTTACCTGCTGAGCAATGTTCACCTGCTGGAGAAAAGAGGACTGAGAGAGGATCTTATCACTGTATACAAATATCTTTGGTTGTCAAGAGGATGGGGCCAGACTCTTCTCAGTAGTGCCCAGCAACAGAATAAGAGGCAGTGGGCACAAACTGAAACACAGGAGGTTCTGTCTGAATATGAGGAAAAACTTTACTGTGAGGGTAGCAGAGTACTGGAACAGGTTGCTCAGATTGCTTGTGGAGTCTCCTTCTCTGGAGATATCAAAACCTGCCTGGACGGGATCCTGTGTAACGTACTCTAGGTGACCCTGCTTGAGCACAGGTGTTGGGCAGGATGACGCGTTCCTTCCAACCTCAGCCACTCTGACTCCGTTTCTATTGATGCCTCTGGCCTGCTGATGTCGTCACAGCAGCCACTGTCTAGCACACACCACAGGAAAAAATCCTCCCAATTTGAGTAAGCTGCTATGGTGATAGATAACATAGTTTGTGATGGGTATCTTGGAATCAAGCATGAATCTCATTGTAACTGTCTTTGTGTAAATAGTGCCTCTTCTTTCACTGTCTCTTTTGCTCTCCCTGAAATGACTCTCAGTGACTGCTGCTCCCCTTGCAAATCACATCCTTAAGATGGGACAAAAGAGAGTAGTTGATAGAGATGTAGGTGTTCAAGAACTTTTCTAGCTGTTTTATTTTCCCCTCTTTAAATGCCGCAGTCAGGCCCAGAGAGTGAGGCTCTCCTACGCTTTCTGTGAGTGTGAGGAGCAGGCTGTATTTTATTGCTTTAAGTTAAAGTTAATCCTTTGCAGCCTGTATTCACACTGGCAATGAAATGACAGCAGGAGTGAGGTGAGAGTAAGTGATAATGCCTTGGCATTCGCCACTTAAAGTGAATGTGTGCTTGTGAAGTTCTGAGTCATTAATTCTTTTTGGAGGCAGCTGCGTGGCATAGCAATGCACTTCAGTCAAATAGCCCAGAATAACAAACACTTTGTTGTTTGATGAAAAGGGAGACTTTCATTTGTTTGACATTGTCATATCAAAAAGTGTACGAAAAACTTGCAGATTTGGGATTTTCACTGTCACTTACATCATACAGCAATCTTATGGACACAAAATGCCCCAAACCATGTTCCTTCCAGGAAATTTTTCTCCAGCACTGAGCTGCACAGAAGAACGTAAAACAGACTCTGAAAAATTCCATTTTAAAGTGGAGCAGAATTGGGAAACACCTGTTTTCCATTCTTCAGCCCCTCAGAGATTACTGCAAGCCACTTTAGATGTGGTGAGACTGTAAGTATAACTGTGTGATAGTATAAAGTGTTTTATGGAATTCAGAGTAAACACAAATATAGCGACCATGCCACCTGAAGCCCTGAGATGCATCAGAAAAAGCAGAATCCACCCTTATCACTGAAATAATACCTTTTAAGGAGTTTCAAAGCAGAAAAACATGTTTATTACAAAGAAAAACAAGGAAGAATCTATCCTCTTTAGTCCTCCCCTGTGGATGTAATCATAAGAAACAACTTCTTCCACTGATATTACCTTAGCCTGCAATTTAAGATGAACAAACAGCATCCAATCTGTACAACAGCTAGTACAGTAAGAAGACTGAACTATGTTTGAAAAGAAAATGAAATGAAAACTCAGCAACCAGGGTATGTTTTTCATTCTTCAGATTTCATCAGGTTTGCATTGTCCCAAAGCATTGAAAATGTCTGACTCTCTCATATAACAAAGTATATTAAAAATGACTAGCATTTAATCCATTAAGATCATTCTCCTTGAAATGGCATAGCAGATGGCAGGGCAGTATTACTTCTTACAAATATGATTGCTAATCAATCTATGTATACGTGTTGTTCACTTCACCCACTCAGCTAAATAGAGTTCAACAGCAGAGTGAACCATGGAATTTTAAACTTCTCAGCTTTTAGCCCAGCAATAGCATAAACATTAAAACTCAAAACTACACCCACAGCAAAGTTTTGAATCTATATCAAAGTATTCCATATCCTGTTGAAATGAATTGGGCTCATAAAAACATATTTCTGCCTTTCAGCTGAGGCTTTTCTTTTCTGTTAGCTGTTGCAACTCCTGCAGTACAATGTCCTTTTTCACCTACAAAAAATTAAAAGAGTGGTTTTGGTAATTTTGTTAAATATGCCTTTCTACGTATCAGCACTGTCACTGCTAGGAAAGTATTCCTGGAACCTTGGTTCAGAGATAACTGATTATCTCCAAAACAAGCAGTCAAGAACAGAAGAAGCTGAAGTCTACTCTGTTCCACCAGTTACACCTCCATTAGCTGTGTCTTCCTCAAATTTTTGTGTGATGTCTCTGGCTGCAGTTTTTATTCAATGTATAGCAACTGACTGCGATACTGACTGCGATTTTAAATTATGTCTTCTCAACAAGGCTATCTGGATCTAAGCGAGAATGTAGTCTCATATGTAGTACATATTCTTACACACAGTGACTGACTATTTGGTAATAATAGTTGTGTATATATCTCATTTCTGTGTGTCTGTACACTTGCCATCTAAAAAGCAGTATTTTCTTGCTTTTAGTTTATGTTCCTCCAACATTTGGAATTTTAATTCTGAATATATACAAACATTACTCTTTCTACCTTGGAACTTTTATATTTAAAAGGATTTTTCAGGCTTCTTTTTTTTAATAATGCAATTCATAGAAGTTTTTGATGTTCCTAATCTCCCTCTGCCATTCTTCCAGATGAAAGGTGCTTCTTTAAGTCAAAATCCCCTAACTCCACATGCAGGAATAGCTGGGGAATACTGAGCTGTCTGAACTGAACTTCTAGGCATTTAGGCATGTAGGACTAGTCTGCTGTTGGTGACATTTTTCTTTTCAAGCTCATGGCTTTGTTTTCTAAATCCTACTGTTCTGCGTCATTTGGCTTTTCAGTCTGATTTTAGCAAGCTGAGATGTATATCTAAATGTTACCTTTGTTGTGTCTGCAATACACTGGACAGCTTCTTGTTTGGAGATTAGAAACCTCCAGAGAGCTGAGTTTTGTTTCTGTGTGGAAGTTGTACTGCTGCCATGCAGAGAACAACAGCATTAGTCCTTTGCCAGTCGGATGTGAGTCAGGGCTGCAGCTTTGTAGATGTTATTCACCAGCTGCAGTTTTGTGGACATTTTTCACCTATTTGAGCCGTATTTGGTGTACAGGTTATTCAATCTGTGTGCAAAACCTTACTGATGACACTTTGGTTATGCACTTGCCTCATTGTCAGATGATACCAATGGAAAGACTATCAAGTGAATGGTTCTGTCAACATCTTTATTCTTATCTGCACTTTTGTTTCCTTTTTTTTTTTTTCTCTTAATAAAACGAATGCTGCTTACATTCTCAGGTGTGCTAGGTTGCTATTAAAAAGGTATATTTGTTTGTTTATATTTATGCAATGATGGAGTAAGTTACTGGATTTATGGTCATAAAAAATGAAAATTAATTGTCTAAAGGACAATTAATAATAATTAGCTGAAGGAAAAAAGAAGACAGATGAGAAGTTTATGTGTGCCTGTGTAGAGGGACAGAAAGACACCTTAACACTGAGTTACAGTAGAGTCATCCTCACTGAATGAGGTGCTTGAGGAGAGACTAAAACTGCCTTAGTCTCTACACCTAGCTGAAGAAGAGACATAAGCTTCTATGGGGAATAATTCAGATCACAGGTGACCTTAATTGCTTTAACTACCTGGAAATGTCCGACTTTTTCTTTCTGTCTTCTGCAGTTTCCGTTTCTCTGTAGAGAGCCAGTAGTGACTATACACTTGGGTACATGATAAGGTACTCAGTAGTAAGTGAGAGAAATATGAACTCTTACTCCTACTGCAACCAACCTTCCCAGGATTATAGGCTGCTCTGGCAGGACCTTTCAAATAATTTCTTCTCCAACTGTCTCCATCCCTGTTTTCTGTTCTTTGTTCCACTTCTGCTTGACCCACCTAGAGTCACAGAGTTGTAATATGATTCAGGTCGAGAGGGACCTCAGGAGGTCTCTAGTTCAACCCTGTGCTCAAAGCAGCATCAACTGTAAGGTCAAGCATGTTGCCCAGGACTTTAGCTGCTTGGGTCTTGAAATCCTCCAAGGATGCAGACTGTACAGCCTCTCTGGGCAGCCTCTTCTGCTGCAGGGCTGTTCTCAGGGTGCAAGTGTTCTCCATATGTCAAGTCAGAACCGTCCCTGATTTAGTTTACGACCATTGTCGCTTTAAAAATGTTTTTTGTTTGCATTGTCATGCACCTGTATAAAGATCATGTCTCTGTCATTTGGTAACCTCTCCTTAGTCATTGGAAGGCTGTTGTCAAGCACCCCCAAAAGCTTATTTTTTTTCCGTCTGAGCAAGCCCAGCTCCCCCAGCCTCTCCTTACAGGGTATTGCTCCAACCCCAGCCGTCTTGGTGACCCTCCGCTGGATTCAGTCAAGTTCACTGATGTCTTTCTTGCATTGGGGTGGACGTGGTATTCCCAACAGTGCATAGTAGTCCAGATGTCATCTAAAAGTTCTTGGGTAAAGGGAATAATGTGAGCTCCTTGTGCTCTTGGAAAATATTACAATTCCAAAACCAGGAAAAAAATGAAGCAAATATGGAGCCTAATTAGTTTCTTCTAAATCTGCATAGAATGTGCATCACAGCTCCCTGGCAAGCCCTGTCACCCTTGATCTAAGAAATCTTTTCTCTAAAAAAAAGCCAGCACATTTTTTCCTTTGTTTTTGCTCTATTTCCACAAAGACGTATAATGCCTACAAAAACCAAGGTTTTAAAATTGGCAATAAGCTGCAGTGTGAAGAACAAAGAAAAGCTTAATAAAATTAAAAAATAGACAAAATAAACCAAAATGAAAAGAACCTCAGCAGCTGACTCACTACAGAATGTGTTGACTCAAAATGTCTGATCTAAGGGATAATAGAATTTAGTGGCTTGAAGCTGATAAATAACAACATATATGGGCTTAGGCTAATTAGGATAAAATTCAGATGTGGATTTGCGCACATCCCAAGTGCTGGGAGAGAAGCAACTGACTTCCTTCAGTTAGAGAGTTTTCTTGTAGGCTTGCAATTTGGAAAAGGCTTGTTAACAGGATCGTGGAATTTTATAGCAGGTCAGAGAGTTCACTGCCAGAGAGAGAGTGTTGGATTTTCTTAGATAATGGCTCTACCAGAGGGATGGGAATGAGAGATCACGGACTCTGGCAAACACAGAGATCACAAGGATTATTGGGTACTGAATAAACCCTGCTAGGGTTATTTGCTCTCAATGAACTACTGTCCAGACGCCCTCTCTTGCTCCTTTCATGTGCTTGCTGGCTTTGGGATAGCTCTGCCTCCTGGATTTCCTGTACCAAAGAAAGTCTCTAGGTGGGCAAATGGGTGAAAGAAGAAATTTTCTGGAATGGTGATGAAATACAGATGAAAAAATATCTCTGTGTTTCATCCTCATGTCCAAAATGATAATAGGTGAAGCATAAATGAATCCCTGGTTCTGTCATCCTCAAAAGAGCACAGATGTGAGGACGCACATTTCTTTCTGCATGACAGTGTACTGACTGAAATCTCCTCAGATGCCACCATAATGTTTTAAAGAGGCAGAACAAGACAGATCCATGCTGCAACATTTATGCTTGCCATTGCTGAAAGCCACAGTACAGGCAATAGGAACAAATGAGCTCTTTTTAAAGGGTGAATATGAGTATGTGTGTGTACTGGTGGTAAAACACATTTTCTGTAAAGGAAATATTCACCCTTACTGATTCTGCACACATTCTGGATTTGTGCTGAATTCACATTTTAGATCAAAGATCCCTGCTTTTTTAGGCAGATCTCACTGCTTCTGTCTTTCTTCTGTGTTTTTTTGTCCTCCCCTTTCCCAGCTTCCACTTACTCCCAAGGCCTCCTATACAGCGTTTGTATTGATCCATTTCCTTTCCTCATCTCATTGCTGGTGTTGTCCTGCAGCAATGCTGTCCTCTCTAGCACCAGCTCCTGTAACTGGTGGCTTTGTCATGGGACTCAGAAACCCATGCGACCTTCTCTAGGCCTCGTGTTTTAAGATTAGGAAGCTTCACTGGTTATGCACTCATATTAGTAGGTTATGCTAGGAAATATTTAATGTAACAGCAGAAATTGCCATGTGCAACTATTTTAGGAATATTTACTGGAGTTGTTACAATGTTGGTAAAGAAATATGGTGAAGAGTTAGTAGGACTTAAATACTGCCGCAAGAGCATGACTAACTAATGCCATTCTCTTCCTACAATATTGTGTTATTGTAAGCCAAATAATGACAATATTGAGTAAGAGACTTCAGGGACTCATACTGGACAATGGTTCTCAGAAAATACAAGAGCTCATATAATCCTGACTGTTACATATTATGGTTTTTTTCACTAAAGTGACTTGAATTCATCCATGGTGTCCAGTTCTTGGCTCCTCGGTACAAGAGGGATAAGGACACATTGGAGGGAGTCCAAAGAAGGGCCACAAAGATGATTAAGGGACTGTAGCATCTCTCCTGTGAAGAAAGGCTGAGAGAGCTGGGACTGTTCAGCCTATAGAAGAGAAGGCTCAAAGGGGGATCTCATCAATGTATATAAATACCTGAAGGGAGGGTGTAAAGAAGATGGAGCCAGGCTCTTTCCAGTGGTTCCCAGTACCAAGACAAGAGGCAACGGGCACAAACTGGAACACAGGAGGTTCTGTCTAAACAGCACTGTGTGGGTGATGGAGCACTGGCACAGGTTTCACAGAGAGGTTATGGAGTCTCCGTCCTTGGAGATCTTCAAAACCTGACCGTATATGGTCCTGGACAGCCAGCTGTAGGTGGCCCTGGTTGAGAAGATGACTTCCAGAGGTCCGTTCCAACTTTAACCATTCTTTGATTCTGTGATCCTTCATTATTTTCCCAGTAATGAGAGACTTTTAAAGAAATCTGTCCTTTACTGTATTTCTGGTAAAGCTAGTGAGGAAGGTATTTTACAGTGGAATCAACTATTTTAATTTGTCATGTAATATGAAACTGTTCCGAAAAGATAAAACAGGCTACACCTTCAGGGTCAAAATGATAGCTGTTTTCACCTTCAAAACAAGTGTGTGAATGTCACAGAAGCCACCTGCTGATGCTGATGTAAGTAGTGGAACTGCAGCTACAAATGGGACTTCTAATAGCATTTCATTAAGGAGAGTAAAGATTTTTGTTGTATCATTACATTACACAAAAAAAAAACAGTGCTTTCGTGATGCCAGGACCTAGAGTGAGAGTCAAGTGACTGTATGCAGGAGATAGAGTGAATCTGAACAAGAAAACTTAATTGCTTAAAATAAGTTATTTAACTTTTAAAATATCTCTTTCTTTTCTTTTGTTCTTCAAACAGTGGAAGCTCTACATTTGGGAACATTGATGGCAGCACATGGCTATTTTTTTCCAATCTCAGACCATGTTCTAACACTAAAGGATGATGGCACCTTTTATCGATTCCAGGTAAGAGTTTTTAATATGTTTTTGGCTTGTGCAAATGGAGGGTCATTTTAAGGCCTCACACAAAGGTTTATAGCAAATTGTAACCATAATTATGCAACCTAGTAAATGTGGACAATTCCTCTTAAAGTAAAAAAAGGTAGACTAATTTTATTTAGAAAATGAAGACAATAATTTGTATTAAGATGACAGTGGCCTTTTTGATCCCTGGAAAAATATACTTGGTAAGCATGATAATGCCAAATGTGGAAGTATCTCTCATGAAATAAATTCATCTAGTATTTTGGAAGTATAGTAAAGGAAATGAAATTATCTTATTGACTCTGATTCATAAAGTAGCCTTAATTTGGAAAGGGGGAAGTATTTTTCTTATTAAGCCGGTAGTAGAAATCTGATAAAAAATTGAGGGTAATATATCTATTCTTTCTTATGTGAAGATTTCCTTATAGTAAGAGAGTAGTATTGAAGTAGTGTGCATTCTTCAAACAAGTGCAAACATATTTCTGCATTGATTTGTTAGTCCCATTGCATAAGACATATTGCATATGCAGATGCTTCAGAACAAGCTGGAAGGAACATTCATTGTATATGTATGTATATGTTCACATTTACCTACCTATATATATTATTCACATACCTATGTAGTTGTATTTTATTATGTTAGATTTCAAACTAAGGGCTTGGAGACTAGGAATGATGATTTTCTAATGATGAATAGCAAGCTAGAAGCTCACAGAGCAAAACCACCTGTGACTCGAAACAAATACAATTGCACACTCTCTGGTTATACATACTAGAGTAGGAATTAATTTCATTTGTTTGCCATGTGCCACCTTCAACAGTGGTGGTTGTACTCCGTATTGCTATTAAATGGTGGTCATGGCAGGTATCACCAACAGCTCCAAGATATTTGCTGCTTTGAAATGATCCGATGATCATCACTCTGAAACTGATTATATGAATACCACAGTTTGGTAAGCATGCTCTGTTAGTTTTAATGGTTTTAAATACTCACAGAAAAATATTTGGTCAGACAAAATCTTTTGTCTTCAAGATATTTAAGTCTAAAGTTTGTCTTAAAAAATATTTAAATAAGGAATTATTACAGAATAAAATAAAACTGAGATTGTGGTCTTTAAAATGCAGAAGAAACCTGTGATACCTTGGAGATCAAACAGTGTAAAAAATTGTATTAGATGAATGTCTATACAATACTTTCATCAGTATTTTGGCCTGAGTTCTATTCTATAGACTCCCATCAGGAAAGAGAGAGTGGTAGCATTTGGTCTAAAACAAAATCTTAGAGAGAGTATAACTAATATCTACAGCACAGTCTGGTAAGAAAGAGAATGGTTATTGCATATACGCATACAGTATTATCATATTTTCATATGTAGATCCTGTGCGTCATTAGTTGCAAAAAGCCTGCTCTTCAGCAAGACAGTAAGTTACATCTGTGTGTGGGTAATACAAAAAAAGTCACTCCAGGCCTCCCTCACCAGATCCACAGCCACCTTTCATTCTGGAGAGGGAATCTGAAGGAAAAGTTTTCCTTCCCATGGTGCTTCCTCCTCAGTGTTCAGTATAAATAAGAGAGGGTGGCACATGGGTGAAGGGGCTTACTGCTGAGGATTTACCTTTGCAGGAAATAGGACATATTTGTAGGGGTGCTGGGTGTTCACTTCTGTGCTGCTACTGGCTTGCCTCAAACATGGGAAACCAGCACCTCTGCTAGCATGATAATTCTTTTGAAGGAAAGTATGGATGAGAATTAGCTGCACTGTAAACAACTGAAAGTACTGCAGCTAGCCTGTCACATGCTTTCCTCAGGGAGATCTATAGCCCACATGTTTGGACATGAAGTTTTAGTTAGGGTTAGACTGTAAAATGATGTCAGTTAATTTATGTAAGTTAAGGATTTGCACCTATTTGACATATGCATATGAGATCAGATATTTTCCTCAAGTGTTGCTTGTAATATACCTGCAGTACTTTGACAATTTGCCGCACTGTGGCAGCTGTTGCATTGCTATTACTATGCTAACAATGTTAAAACAATGTAATTTTAGCTGTTGATGTATAGCATAAGAAAAAATTTATGGTGGTGTCATACTGTTAACTGGAGTTGTACCAGCCAAATTTGTCATTAAAATTCCATATTCCTTACCAAAATAAGGCCAATATAAAATCTGTTACTGAAGCTGTTAAGTTGGAAGATGAAGATAACATACTCAAGGGAAAAGGAAGGTTTGACTGTAAATGTGTGAATGTTGCACTAGAATAGTTGTTCAGATGCTTCAGAAACAGGACCCCCTGAGTAATGGACAGGAGTCACAAATTTCTAGATATTTTAATAGAAAGAGAAAACAGTGCACCTGCCAGCACTGAAAAGTTCATGAGCCATCCCTGCAGAGAAACCTCTGCCTACAATACAAAGACCTGACCTACAAAAAACAGGCTAGCTACAATAATGTTCTCCATGCACTTCATCTTTCGAGTTCCAAAGGATGACGCATTCCCTCCTGACAGTAAAATTACTTCCAGTTTGTTTTAAACAAGCTACTGTTGTATAGAAATAGCTAAAAGCAGTGGAGATTGTGCTTCATTTGCACAAATGCCCTTTTACAGGGAAAACTATGCTTTTTCAGTTATTACTCTTGCCATCAGGAGGAATGTAAAGATGTAGTTGTATCTGCTTTTTTAAACAATGTGGCTTTAGAAATACAAGAATCATTCTTGATCATTCTTTGACTTATTCCAGTGTAATTAGGTCAGTTTTTGCAATAACAATTTAATTCAAAGTGGATGAATCTAACTATTAATTGCCTTACTCAGAAACAGGTGATTTTTTATTAGTCTCAACAAAGCAAAGCAGAAATTTAGTATTAATGATACTTTCTGAACCATCCTGAACAGTCACATTGCCAGGCAAAGCCTGGTAGTTTAAGCCTGGGAGCAAAGAAGGAGCAGGAGTACTACACACGCTCCTCTGCCCAAAGACAAATAAGTATGAGGGTCCCAAATAAGTAAGGCAAGGTGCACCTTAGAAAGATCTTCCTGGGGCCAGGCATTACTCACTGAGTGCTTTTCATCCATAGCCACATAGCTGATAATATGGCTGACCTGGTGAGGAATGCCTGACTTACCCTTTCAGCTGCTAAACTTCTGCAGTAGCCTCCCAGGGAAAGAACGTTTATTGCTTCTACAAATTGCACATTTATCCTAGGTGTATCAACATTTGTAGTGAAAAGTAGTGTTTTCTAACACCTTTTGTCTTTAAACAAACTCCTAGGATGCTTGAGGCTTGGAATAATCACACTCCCATTTTTTGATGAGATTAAGTTGTGATTTAATGTAAACTGATTTTCAGAGGTGAAGTTTAAATTCTGTTGGTTTATGACGTTTAAGTTGGAAGGCATACATAACTGAGAAAAAGTATGGAAATGGGAACAAATTTTCATGTTGTGAAAACTTGAGTCTGGTGAAGTTAGCAGCAAAACTCATGGATCTAGCAAGATGATTCCATCTGTGAGGTCTTCTCCCATTCAACCACTGGGAACACTTTCTTGATGAATGCATTTAACCTCTCTGGCCTTGTTTTTCCTATACCTGAAGTGGAAAATAAAAATATATAGCAATCACTGTAGGGATCTTTTAATATCTTTGTTGCAAAATAGAGTAGAGTGTAAAGTGTGGTGGGTTCTTGTGTCTTAGGGGAAATTACATTACTTCCAACATCACTTTGCGTCTCCCTGCTCAGCAACCACCTCTTGGATCAGTCCTGGGCTGGCCCCTGGATGTTTTGAACCCTTAGGGTATGCTTGAATCTCACAGCTCTCCAGCCACTGTCCACAGCCTTGCTGGATCATCTACTGTGCCCTAAGGGAAGGATTTTATTGGAAGCCAGGTTTCTGCAATAAAAAAGAAGCAGGTTATCTTACCCAGCATTTGGCAGATTTTGTTTAGAAATGGCAGGTGCAAGCACTAATTCATTGTCTCTTCAGCTCATGCACAGCATATGCAGGTGCAGTTTAGGTTTCAAAGAGGGAAAAATCCTTTCAAAACCATGTCTTCCTAACTGTCCTATTAGCGCCCTGCTCAGACGCATCTTTACCTCACTGCCTTCCACATTCATTCCCTTTCCAAGTTAGAAGAGACGAGTCACGGAGCCAAAATCTTCATTGTTTCCAACTTCCTCAACCTCTTTTTTAATAATTTCAAAGTAACAGTGGAACACTACTTGATGGTATCCTTCCTGTATGGGCTCGATACTGCTAGATTAGTGTCCTTAACCTTTTCCTTTACCAGGAGATCATTTGCATCAACTGTAGTGAATGTAAAGCTGAATGTCTGTGAATTCTGCAATCCATCATACAAGGCATTTAAGGTTGTTTACAACTTTTTTTAGGAAATACTTGATTTCTGCAGTTTGTAAAGACTCCCTGGTGCCTGTGAGAAGAATAGCAGTAATATGCAAAGGAAGGTTTATTGGTGATTTGAATATTCCTCCCCCATTCCAGTAATTGGATTTTAAAAGATTTCATGGAGTGGAGCAGCTTCAGAAACAACAGTTCTTTTCTTGTTAATATCAACAAGGGGTCGCTGAAAGATGTTTAATGATTTCCCTCTTCAAGTAATACAGTTTAATGCATAGAAATTAATCATGTTTTATAAAAGCTGATAGGCAACACCGAGTTTCACAAGTGGCTGTTTCATAAGCTCAGATATTATTATTGATTAGTTTAATGGTAAAGCCAAAATAGATCTATTTGTTTTATCACAGGATCGCTCACCATGCATAGCAGCCACTGCTAACAGTTTGTTTATTATAGAATAAGTGCTATATTACAGGATTTTGTTTCATGTGACTTTATTAAAAGGAAGATTATGGATTTCTGTTGTTAGTGCTGGTTAATAATACAAGTCTATAATTCAAGAGGAACAGTGTGCATTGGTGAGTGCAAAACCAGTGCTTTGTCAATGGTCATGATGAACCTTGTGACAGCCTGTGCTGTTCTGAGTACTTAAATGGTTCCACGATAGCACATGCCATGCTACGTAAGCCTTACTTCTCTTGCTGCTGACTTGTACTGGCTGCTTATTCAAATTGCAGATACAGTTAAACAAGGTGCCTTATCAGTACATACCGATAAAGACTGGCAGCATTATTTCTGCCTGGGCTGATAAACAGTGCTTGACTTTCCCCAAACCATTCTACCACCCACCTTCCTTCCAGCTATAAGTGGGATGTCAAGGCAAAATGACAAATGTTCCCTCTTTAATACTTGTTCATCATGAACTGCTTCACATTTCCTTCTGAGGAAAAGTAAAATTCCTTCAGGTTTTCTACATTTCAAAAAAAAAGTTGATATTTTATAATCTTGTCTTTCAAAATGGTCATGTTGAGTTACAACATTTTATACTACGTCTGAAACTCTCCTGGGGAAAATCTTTACCTAAGTAGGGTTTCTAGATTGTGAAACAAGGCAGATAGGTTGTATAATGTTCATGCTATAGGAATATGTGTTACTGTAAGGGACGGTATAATAACGCTACAGAGTAATCTGGATATTTAAGTTGTAAGAAGTAGTTAAACCAAGCTTCATTAGCACTGTCCAGGTATAGAGAAGTTCATTTATGTGGGCAGAGCCTCCTTGCACTGCTGCAGGAGTGTTTTAATAGATCAGACAAGAGCAGCCAGCTTTCTCTCTTGCACACCCTTCCTATACACATTCCTAAACTCATTCCTTGAGACCAGGGATCTTATTTTTGGTCTTTTTATACTTCCTAATCTTTCCTTGTTGAACAAGGTAAACCCTTTGTCTGACAGTCTTCATGGATAACCTCTCCAGCAGATTCTTCTGAGGGATTATTAAATATCTCAACTGTGAAATTGTGTAGACACTTTTGGAACAGAAAAGATATGAACTCTGCACTTACATTAAGTGGGGGGAGACAGCCACGTGTAATGTGGTTGAACTACATGAGGCCTGTGAAATGTGTAAGGGTCAAAGTAATACTCCAGACTTCATCTGTGGGTAAACTGGGGTTTTGGAGTCAAAGGTTCCAGGAATTTCTGGTTGGGACCTTGTGTGAGATCACTGTTACCTTGCCTGATTGAGGTGCTTGGCACTACAAATCTCTGTGCAGGTAGGAGCCCGTGCAGCATCGGGTCTGAGGGGGACTGCGGCTGGGGAGCAGGAGGCTGCACTGAGGATACACCCCTGCAGAGCAGAGGCAGCAAGAGTCCGCCTGGTACACTGGGAAGCCAGCCTGAACGGGGCTTCAGGGAACATGTTCCCCAGAAAATGGAATGTATCATTCTAATAACTGAATTGCACTGTTGTGGGAGGCTTGTGATGAGATTTCTCCCCAGGTCTTTTCTCAGCCAGGAGATTTACTTCTATTACTATAATTTATCAAGTATTCCACTTTATCAAGTGTGTGTGGTACATGGCGAGGTAGAGTAAAACCAGAACTTTATAACTGTTAATACCAAACAATTAAGCAAGAAAATGTAGAATACACCTTTGGGAAAACTTCAGTCATTTCAACTGCACACAGGTTTGTCTTTGATAGATTTTTCCATAGAATCATGGAATTGCAAAATCCTTTGATAGAATCTGATTTTTTGTCATGTTTCATTACCAGTGCCTATACTTTTTAAAGTTTTTTTTTTTTTTTTTTTCTGGGGGGAGGGGGATTTTCTTTCTGTTTACATTTTAATCTTGTCCCTTACTTTCATTTTTTTGTGCCTGGGCTTAGGAGAATTTCTCGTCTCTGCAACCACTAATGCCATTTCCTGCTTTGAAAGTGAATAATACTACTCTTTGAATACTACTTTATCAGCAGCAGTAGCTGTTTTTGGGCACCTATCTAAAGGTGATACCATAATTCTTTACTGTCTGGTAAGAAAGCAGTGTAGGACTTTGCTTTGGTCAAAATGCATTACATCTACTGTTTATTTCCCACCTAGTAAGGGCTTTACACCTCAGAGACTTAATATGTTCTTAAGAAATCCAAATTTTACTAACCGTTAGCTTTTGGGGTTTCCTAAATGCATAGCGCATGACAGTTGTTCAAATTAGAAACTAGAACTAGAAAGATTAGAATCCAGAAAATTTCAGCTTTGTCCCCTATTCTGAAAAAGTCAAATCTTCCCCTTTCTCTGGTCTTGTGAGACTCGTCTGCCTTCAGTGATTTTTTCAAAATAACCGCTCATGTTTCAGAGGTAATTTGAAAGAATATTTTTTCCATGTATAACTTACCCTTCAGAAAACTTATGCCCCTTCATCATACGGATAATCCAGTACTTTTGATAACTCTTACCAGTTCCCTATAGATACTATAGAGAATTAGGTGAGAAAGAGAAGTATTAGAGCAAATTCCTCCTTATAATACTTACACGTGCATCTCAGTGCTGCAGAATGAGTTGTTTTTTTTGTTTATTTGTTTGTTTTTGTTTTTGTTTTAGTTTGTTTTGTTTTCTACAAATTAACCCACAGCTTACACATGTGAAAACAAGTGGTTTTCCTTAAGCATTCTGTGGTGTAATTCATCAGGCCTCTAACTTGAACTGTCTGACCTCATATAAATACTTCTCTTCCTGTTTTTTTTTCTGTACTTTGCCCTGTAGTCTTATCTTCATATCAAAATTAATTTTGGGCACGTTCATGGAGCTGATTGCAGGCAGACTTGAACTTTGTTCCCACTGGGAGCCAGCTGGCTGGAGGCCAGCCCCGGCCACGTTACAGTGTCTGAGCTGCTGAGCTGTACTTCTCAGCAGGTCCCATTAAATGCATCCAAGCATCATGCAGGCAGGGTCACAGCTTGCAGCGGGGAGGCAGCTTGTGCCTGCACAGTTCAGAGCCTCAGCAAGGAGAGCTCACACCTGCCTGTTATTCCCTGGCAGAAAGACCCTTATCTTTTGCAATCTCTCTCTCGTTTTGGAGACTTAAACAAGGAAGGCATTTAGTAATCATCTGCACTTATCTGTTCTGTTACTTTAACTCATTTCCCATTCTGTAATGTTTTCTTTTTGGTGGGTTTTCTCTTTTGGCTTATAACACATTATGAAATCTTTTATTATGACTTATTATGTACTTTGCTAATTAAAACTCATGTTCTTTTTTAACTTCTCTGCTTTTATCTCCAGAGGAATGGTGGCACAGGGATGCTTAGACTCATCCTTACTAGCATACGCATTCATTTGTGCTTTTTGCATGATTTCTTTTTGAGTTTAGATGATTGGAAACTTCCAGTGTGGCAGTATTTTTACTGGTCTGTCACTATGCTTTCTCTGTAAAGGTAAATGGACATTTAATACATCTCTTTCAGTAACTTCAATCTCCCTTCTGTCTCCTCTTCCCTTAGTTTACTTTCCCGAGACCTTCTCTGTCTGAAAAGACCTCTGCCAAGAGATCTTCTTTTGGCATAGGCTCAATATCTCACGGGATTGGCTCAAAATCACTACAATATATTTTTCAAATCTCATCAGGGTGGGAGTATATCTAATTTCTCAAGAGAAATCTGAAGTATTTATGAGGAATTTTGCAAGTATTCCCACAATCATAAGAATCTCTGTCTTTTTACTTCTGAAAAGGCTCTTTCCCTGCACCTTTCTCCAGCAGTCCTCCACCATACCTGCTACTCCCCATAAACAACATCTGAGCCCCAGCCAGTTTCAGCTTGACCTGCCTGAGTAGATATGGTTTCTGTGTATTTGTTATCCCCCCTCCCTGGATTCTTCTTCGATAAGCTCAGCTTGAACTCATGTAAACAGAGGTTAAGATTATTGTTAGCAAGATGATGATGTAGTTGTTCTATCCTTCTTGGGCCTCTCCAAAGATGAAGTTTAAGCCTCTAAGGAAGGGGCTCCATTTCAAACCTCCCCAGGTTTGAAAACTTAAATGATGCTAACTCTATGCTTTAAATGACCGATATGGTTACATTATTTGTATAGCTTCTTGGTTCTCCAGGATTCGTTGAGTGCTGCTATTTATTGTAAAGGAGTTCACTTTCTCTTTCCATCTGCGCTTATACTGGTCACTTTGATTTTAGTGGCATGGTGAAAGAACGGTTGGTAGGAAGAATGACTTATTGCTGCTCCATTACATAGCAAGAAAAAACTGGCAAGAAACTTGTTTCAACCTTTGATGTTAGCTCGTGATTTTATTTTATTTTATTTTATTTTTATCCTTTAGCTCATTGTTGTTACTTAGTAAGTAGCAAGTCCTAAATCACAGCTATTTGTGTTGGTGGGTCATTGTTATAATACAGATAGATTTTTCACAATGTATATTTAACCTGACATTAGGTGTGACTATGTCAGTCTTCAGTCCTGTTGATTTCTATATCAACATTAAAACAATATTGAGGGAAGTGTGCAGCAAGAGAGGTTTCCATTTGTGCAGCTGGGAGATCTTTGAGAAAAAATAATAGGAAAGGGAGAATATAGCAGAAGGTTAGCCTAAGGAGGTACCTCTGGTTTGAAATACTGCTCAGACCAGCCCACATATTTAATTAGATTAATTGAACTACTCAAATGATATATTTTTTTGTGTGTGTATTTATGAATATTTAATGCATTTATGAATGCATTAAGTATAACATACTACAATCCTTTCAATTTTCACAAGTTAGCATTTTGAAAAGGAAGTTATTGGTGTGAAAAATGCCTAGATTGTCTTATGTTCTTCATTTGGTAGATGGGAAATGCATTTCATGCAGTTTTAATAAACATAGTATTGAACTAGTTATTGATATTTTTCTTTGCTTTCCATTAAGAAATGATATTTTAAATGACAGTTGATAAATAATTAGAAAAAAAGTAGGCTTCCACAAATGAAAACAACTTTGATAACTTTGTGAAAACAGGATGTGTTTATTGGTATTTTTTAACAAATAACTCCTAGAAAAGAGTATTGAATATTAATACACCCTAATGAAAACTCTCCAAAATCAAGAACTGAATGTACCCCAAAGTATGTTCCATCTTTTCACCTTCTAAAACTGATTCTTCAGGTCATGTGAGAGGTATGTTGCTAGGGAAGATGAAAAAGAACCTCACTACCTAACCTTGTGTTTTTTGTTCCCTTATCTTTAAAAATAAAAAGAACACTTTGTTCTTCTTTTTCAATGCCATTCTGACACTAGTGCAGTAAAGAAAAGTATAAAAGTAATTTTCTGTTTTGATGCCTATTTCAAAATTGTCAAGTTAACAATATAATAGATTTACCAAAAATGTAAATTGATTTTGAAAAACAGTATCAATCCAAGAACTGTATTATGCTTGCATTGTCTAACTTGAGTTCCCTACTTTTTTGTTTTGTCTATAGACACCCTATTTTTGGCCATCAAATTGTTGGGAGCCGGAAAACACAGACTATGGTCAGTGTGGAAATCTTTCCTATTTCTTTCGGGAATTATGTATTATATGAATGAACACATAATTACAGTCTGTCTTGTTTAATCATCCCACTGTTAAAAACATAATTAAAGTCATGTAATTCCTGTGCAAGAATAGCTGATATTGAAACAAATGTGTTGTTACCCTTTTCAAAGTTTATTAAAGCGGAAGTTGGATTTGGTGTTATTCTGAGCAAAAAAAATTGCCTCAAATCACACCAAAATCTACCTTGCCATTTACATTTTCTGTTTCCTCCAGGAAGTGTAATCATTTACAGTGACAGAGTCTCAGTGAAGCAGAGGACATTTTATTGATAGCTGTGCAATAGTTATTCTCGGATTCAGACCCAAAGATGTAACTAGTTTAGATCTCTTATTTCTGACATACAACAGAAAAAATTATTTGTTATGAATACTAATACGGTTCTAATATGAACTGTATTAGAAAATACCTTGTTTATTTCCCTGTTTTGTGGATTTCTATTCATGATTTATGTGTTATAATTATTGATGTGTACTTAGGAAAATCTGAACATAATAGGTATAGCAAAAACCCTCAGGCTAAGCTTTTCAAAAATGATAACCAAAATTAGGTACCTCTGTACAGCAAACAATGACCTAGTTTTTCAAGAAAAGGAATTATCTATGAACAGTCTTCTGTTCATTCCAGTGCAGACTGTAAGTACTTAGCTCGTCTGAAGACCAGGTCACTTATTTAGGGCACTAAGCATGTGCATGATAGCTTACCTTTACAAAAACTAAAATTTTGAGTCTCTATTTGCAGCCTTTTGGAAATTTAGATGGGTGTTCACTTGTAATATGGATTCAATCTCAGCCTTTGGGAGCTGAGGACTGCAGAGATCAGTGTAAGGATGGATGGTTCTAATGGACGCTTCCTGCCTTTCTGGAGCTGACATAGTTTGATTTCAAATAAGTTGCTAAATGAAACAATTTCAAACTGAGACACTCAGCAGAGATGAGTGCCTTCAAGGTAGAGTTTGAAAAGAGTGCCAATTTTCTCATCCTATGGAATGAGAAAAATGCTCATATTTTGTATAAAATACTGATATGCGAAGATGTCCAGCAAGTAGTTATCAAAAGCTACAAAGGAGGAGTAATTATTACTGTGTCTGAGTGATTAGTCACTCCATATGAGGGAATTAATGGCTGAAGGAGAAATGCTTGATTTACCACTTATTACAATGTTTTTCTTTCCATGAAAGTGTTATTTGCTTTCCTCAAAGGGGCCTTTTAATATGGTTTCCTAATACGTTAAAGATCAGAAAGTAATTTACTGTGGTTTTAAAAGACATTGAGTCATTCAGCTGTAGTTTGTATGACATTACTGGGGAAATTCTAATAAATAAACATGTACTTAACAGGTATGAATTTGAGATCAGGCTGAGAAAGTTTCTATTAATATTCTTTAATCTAAATTCAGAGAAACTAACTTTCTAGTCATAGCTAATCACTGGATTGGGCAATGAATTACATACATTAGTCAGTCTGTGACAGAATTCTTACATAATCTGTGCAGTTTTTTCATGCCAGAAACATAAAATTAAACTTGGGATCAGATTCTTCCCTTTGTTAAGCAGTAAATATACTGGTTTGAGAGCTTCTGAGATTTAGTATAAGACCTGTAAAATATGTTCCAGTTGGTGAATTTAAGCTCTTCTGTTGCATTTGGGTGAAGGAAGGGAAAGCCCGAACCCTGCCATCTCATTACTCCTTTGGAATCATGAGCCAAAGGTGCAAACCTGTAAGAAACCTGCTTACAGGTTGCATTAGATCTACCTAAGGCAGCAGTGCGGTGCCAGAATTGGCTAAGGCTAGAGCATTCACAGGAAAGTAATTTTTTTATCGCAACTTCTCAATAGTATTCTTATTGGGTTAGCATCTTCCCAGTCCCAGAAATAAGCCTTTGCCTTGTGGTCTGAGTTTTTTTTTTTTTTTTCTGATAGCTTTCTGTGCATATAAAAAGAGGGAAGATAAGGGGAGAACTGAATACAGCTACTTGCAAAAAGGATCACATCTGCTGTAAACAAATGGTCATCAGAAGAATAAAGAAAACTCAAACAGATAATACTCAAAAATCCAAAATAAATCTGAAGTAGGATTGAAAGAATTTGATGATATTAAATTTCATCCCAAACACACTCCAAAAAGGTTCTGCAAATTTTCACAGTAGTTGTTACTAGGAAATATAATAAATAGAATTACAGATACGTAAATGTGTTTAGTACTTGTCATGTATTATGGTGCTGTACAGAGCTTCTGTTTTAATGGAGATGTCCTGAACAAGGTTGAATCTCTACCTCCTAAAACAAATGACTGGCAGGCATTCTGAGTCTCTCAAGCAAGCAAGAAAGAAACAGGCTTTCTCTGTAATCTTCCTTTATCAAAGATAATAACAAAGCAAGCCATTTTCTTTGGCATTGGCCTAATTCTACAAGTCTTTGAAAACACACTACGATTTTATTTTAATTTAAAAAACATGCCCAACCATTTACCATTACTCACCCATAGCTGGGCTACTGTCCAGAATGTAGATACAGCTAGAAAAGTAATTAATCTTAAACTAGAAATTAAATGATATTGAGATACTGTATGTGTTAGTTTATTACCAGAGCTAACTCAAAAAGAAATATCCTTACATCTTTGTAAAATATGTTAATATCTTCTCTAAAATATCATTTCTTGCTCCATATTAGCCTGTAATATTAAATATTTTCATAAAAAAGTTTTATCTGCAGAAAATGTAAAGAAAAAAACAGAATCTTCCGAAATTTCAAGAAACAGGCTAGTTCTCATAATAAAGCCATAATGCAGTGCTGCATCTTGGTGACGAAAACAGGGCTTGGCTTAATTTACTGCATGTCAAAGTGGAATTGTATAGCCTTTGGTTTTGATTTTAGCTATCAAAATAGTGACCAGGTGTCCATTCTCAGGCTACTAAGAAAATGTTAATATTCACAAAGTGCAGAAAATCTCCTTCTCCTTCCCTTGAAAATCATGCTGTAAAATATCTCAGGATAGATGCCTCAAATTGCAAATCATTTTTGAAAAGCTGGATTCTTTGGTTTCATCTGTTGAAGATACTCATATTAATGCCACATGTCTTGAGGTCTACCCATGCAAGACTTGTTGTTTTGTGCAGAATCCTGTTGGTTTCAGCAGGATTTTATTAATGAAAATAAGTGTGCACATTTGTTTTTTTAAGGCTGGTGTAGTTCAAGTCACTTTGCATTTCCTCTGAGTTAAGTCATGTTCCTGAATTACAGTTTGGTTTTGTGACATGTAGAATTGGTTCTTAGATCAGAAAACTCACTCTGGAAATGAATGCAGCAAATGGCTGAGCATGCTACCTACCTATAATCATCTTCTCTTTTCTTATACATATAATTTTTTTACTAACAGATTTTTTTTGTTTTCTGGCAGATTAAAAACAGTTCATGTCATTAAGATATAATTAAAGTTGGAGACTTGTTAAATCCATTTCATCTAAGAATGGGTAAATATATCACATATGAAATTATTATTCCGTATACATTTGGCCTCAGCTGTCATGGGATTAGTCCAGTTCTCTTGGAGGTATACTGACTCACAGCTGTTGCAAATTTGAGGAATTCACTTCCTTACTGTTCTCTTGTTTGAAGGAGATAAGTAAGAAATACGAGGTGTTAGGGGAAAATTACATCCACAACAAAATGCAAATTGTTTTTATGTTTGAAAATCTCAAGCCTAAGCCTAAGTAAACAAAGGGAAATATATGTGACAATGTAAGAGACTTATAAGAATTTCAGATATATAGGATATGAAGGAGAATTAGTAACTTTTACTCATTTTCTTTCTAGTGTGCTTTTGCTGAAGTTTAGACTCAAAAGTGTGTGTAACATACAGTCCTTTTCTTACACTTGACTGTGTATTAAAAAAAGAAGTATTTTCAAAGGAGAGTCAGAATAAAATTTTGAAAGTGCAGCAATCACTTATAATGTAAAAGAGGTTTGGACTAATACTAGAAGACAACAGTCTATTGTGTCTATATAGTTGCAATAGGATGCTGTTTCAGCCTTGTAATATTTGTGTGTGCACTTCTCCCAGATGAGTTAGAAATGGAGTTTTGCTGAATCTTGGTAGGTTATGGAGAGCACAGTAAATAACTGATATTGCAACATGAGTTTAAGAGCACATGACCACGTGTTCTGTAAATGGCACTAAATAAGACTATTTTTCTACACATTCAAAGTAAATTCTTATATTCTGCTGTTGTGAAGAACAGCAAACTTTGAAGATATACTTATCTTTAGTAGCCTTCCAGAAAAAGACGTGCTGTAAATGCAGTGTTCTAGGAAATCAGAGCACTTGCAGGATAAAATGCCTTAGTTTTTACTCCCTTTAAAAGTATATGCTCCCTGTCTGAATAAGAACAAGTGCTGCCTGTAAACTTCTGTGGCAGTTCTATAAATATTCATGATGCTCCCATCCAGTCTGAGTTACAGTAAAATACAGAAGTCATCTACTTTTGCCATATGAAAGTTGTTGTCTCATAGCTCTTGTTCTCCATCATTTTTGTGAATGCAAAAGCCTGCCCTTTTAAATTTTTTTTTGATAATTCAACTTACAAGTCAGTCCATACAAAGCTTCCTTCCTAAAGATACTTTCTTATTGCATAAGAGTAAACTGACAAAGACCTCTCTGTGTTCAGCCTCTGCTGCTCCCTTCTGAACATGAGCCATGGCACCTGGCTCATCTACCTCTCCTCTGCCAAGCTTGCAGTCACACTGAAGAGTACATAGCGCACAAAAAGTAATTGCAGTCATGCATCATTTTTTTTTCATATATTGAAAATTTTTGCATAATTTTCCTCTAGAGTTTGTTGCCTACTTATTTTGCATACCTAGCTTCAAATCCCTCTCTGAAGCGTTGATTATCTTAGGAATTTTCTTTCTCGCACATCTTTCTGCACTCTTTTCCATGGAATAACTGGCAAGAAGAAGGACTATACAGAGGAGGCATTATATCATTTCTTTGCCCAAATGCTCAGGCAGGATTCCCTTGGCAACAGCTTAGCAGTAAGCAGTCTGGATTTGAGAAATATTAAGCCCTATTGCTTGCCTGAACTCTGCTGGAAGACTGCATGTGCTCAGCATCTCTGGAAATGAATCCATAAATATGAGTCAGTAGCTTGGGGCAAAACTGGTAGCAGAGTAGCATTTTCTTCTATATAAATTGTCAGATATGAATAAAAATGTATTTGTTAAAATTTATGCCGTGAGAATGAGGAGAAATTTACCAATATGGTGTAAATAGTTTGTGGATAGCTCTGTAATTCTATAATCTTGAATCTTGATGCCCGATTCCCATTTTTTCAACAGCTAGTGTCAGAAAGAGTACGTCAGCAATGACTTCCATAATCAATCCTCTTAGGTCTTTAATAGATCCCTATTTAAGGACCTGCCTCAAAGTGTCTCAAAATTTACTGGATTTCTGGGTGTAGTAAGAAACAGATGCTTCCCACCAGACTTAAGTAATTTACTAAATTGTTGATAAGACTGGGTTTTTGCTCCTTAAGTGAGTGGCTTTGCTTTGAGAAACTACATATACAGAATGTGTTGACTAAGGTCTTGGTGACAGGACTAAGTGAGGATTACAATCTATCAAGCAGAATTGTCCCTCAAGAAAATATGGCTGGGTCCAGTGCTTGCTATGCATAAAACTTAATCTGGGCAGAACCCAATTAAATATGCTTTAGGAAAGAGACCTGCATTAGCAGAAAGATGGACTAGGTGACCTACAAGGTTTTTTTCCACTCTGGATTTATCCCATTATATTACTCTGTGGAGCTACATAATTCACTCATTAGGAGCTATCTCTGGGATATAAATGATGAAAAGAAAGTCTCACTTCAACAAGCATGTCCTGAATTTTGTTCTGAACCTTGCTAATTCTGACATTGACAAACCACCCCAGTGAGGGCTTTGTAAGCAGGAGGCATTTCCTGAAATTGCTCTCCAATCAGCGCACCACTTCAGAGATTTTTACTTACCTGAATTTTTCTTTCCATGAATGTGTAACTTATTTCCATAGTATGTATAACATGTAAAAATGTGTTTGGCCAAAGTATTAGTATGCACATTAAAGTGTGCACAGCATTACTTTAACAGCATTACTTTAAAAGCATTGATAATCTGCATCTAGCTCCCCTATAAATAGGGATGCAATCTATCAGAATAAGTTCTGAGATTTATAAACATAACCGGTAATTTTCAGAATTGCTTTCAAATCACCATGTTTACCAAAATATATATATTTTTTCCTGTTTCAATATTAATATGGAAATTAGCTTTCAGGCCATGACAACAAATGTTTTTTTCAGCAGCCTTGCCACTGTCAGCCCTTTGTCAGGTGGGCACTGAATAATTGACACCTTTGTCAAGTAATGGCCACCTTGTGATGCTGTCCCTGTAGCTGGCTTTTGCAGTTTAAGAGAAAACACTCTCCATCTTCTGACATCTCAGCCTAGTCTTGAATTGCACATGCCCTAAGTGGTTTCTGTGCAAAATCACAGTATTTGGATTTGTTGCACTTCCTCTTAGAAGCTTTATAGCAAATTCATGTGATGTCTTCTTCTTCTTCTTTTTTTTTTTTTTTTTGTGTTCCAAAGCAGGGGGTTAAATTCTTCAATGTAAATTGAAAGCATTATGATAATATCAAGAAGCATGAAATAATTCAACGGATGCAATTTTAAATTAGATTTGACAGCAGGATAGTCCTTAGCTGATCCCATAGTTTAAGTGGCTGGACTGGCCTTTGTTCTGTACCATTTTTTTGTCACCCTGAAGAATTTTACCAGGCAACATAATCTGAGGAATAATGTGTGTAAAAGATGGATTTGCCTTTTCTAGTTCTTTAGCTCTCTGGTAATTTGAAATTGGTTTTCTTTCTTGCCCTGGGTTTATGTAAGAAATTTGTAATTAATTTGGCTCTACTCTTCTAAATTGTAATCAAATTACTTTCCTTAAATGTTATAGAAATATTGTGGTCACAGAGTAGAAGATAGTGAATGGTAGGACTGTTCCAGAAGTTATATTTTTGACCACTTGGCAGCTTAGTGCGCATAAATTATCACAGTCTTACTTGTACTTAATGTTATCAGCGTTTACTGAAGAGTGTAGTTTTTTTATCGATACATGAGGTTGACCCATTTGTCCACCTAAAAGAAAGTTATCTTCTTGGGTTTTATTTTTTGCCTTTTTTTTTTTTTCTTAAGACTAAGTGAAACTCAACAACTGTCACAAAGACCAAAAATTATTTTTTCTGAGCTGACCTAAAGACGGCATAAATAGCCCTGGAAATTCTGATGTTTAAATAAGGTAGTTGATTTTATTTTCTCTATTCTATAGTCATGCTCTGTGCTGATTGTCCTATAGTTCTCCATCTGATGCAGACACTCTCATATGGAGAACTTCTCTCTGCCCATAGGGCACTTTGAAACCCTTGGAACCTACAGTACTTTCTATTTTCTTTGCTCTTTAAATACTGACTAGGCAGGTATACACTGACTCTGAAACCGGAACTTTTGACTCAAAGAGACTATAAATTTAATCTGGCCTCAGTGAAGAAAATGAGTGTTTGCTGAGAGTTATACCCACCATATGGGGCTGAATCAAGCTGTAACAGTATTGGCACTGGGACAGTTATGTAAGGAATTTAAGTTTGTGTACGTGGCAGTGTACGTGTAGGTGGCATTATCTGTGGTCTTCAGAGGCCCAGTTGTTGTACTTCCATTGGATTTAGCTGAAGCTTTTTCTCTGCTCTGTAGAGAGGTAAGATTTAGCCCCCTCTTAAAACAAGCTTAAATTCCCAGCTTTAACTTTTGGGTGGAAGCTCTGTTTTTTGTTGTTATTGTTGTTGTTTGTTTGCTTGTTTGTTTCCAGTAAGTGTATGTAATGCAGTGCATAATCAGTCCAATTTCTTGATTCTGGAATAAAACCTGTAATTATCAGAAAGAAAAAAAAAATATGTAAAGGTTTTTGTGAGCTTTCAAGTACAAATGAACAGTCAAGAGCAGGAAACATGACAATGGGTTATTTTGGATATAACAGTTTAAAAACTTGCAAGAGAGAAAGCCCAGACACCCTCTTCATGCAACTCTTGGTAGAACACTTCTCACTTTAAACTCTCAGATTGTCCAGGTTTTGTGAATGCAGAGTTTTCAAGAGCGAGTAGTATGTACTTACTCCACAGATACCAAAGTGTGTTTTTGTACTGGTTTGTGGTTCAAATGCCCATTTATATACATCACTGGCCATCTTGCATTATGAAATGTTGCATATTAATACTGTGTTTAAAATTGCTGGAAAATCTGTTTTCTCATGCTAATCAGTAACTTGTAAAGCATATAGCATCTAATGTGTAGTTCACTTTAGTAGAGGCAATTATGTTGATTGCAAAATCCATCAGAATACACTGGCACTAAAAATAAGATTGTATGTGGCAGTCCATATTTAGTAAATTGAGGTTATTAATCAGACCCTGTTCCCTGCTTATCATTCATCCATATGTTAAGCATTTTTCAGCACCCTTGTCAGGGAACAGCAAGAGTGGGCAGGTCTGCAACAGAAGGTAAGCAAGAGCTGTGGGTGTCAACAGTGCAAGCAGGGGCAAAGTCCTCACCAACAAAGTCTCAAGTGACTGGAAAGGTCCTGGCTTCAGCCAGGAGGTCAGGCCTGCATTGGTAAGGTACAGGGCTGGTTACAGGCATACCTAGGGTAGCTCAAGCAGGGGCCATGGCAAGTAGCTGTGCTGAAACACAGCTCCTGGGCCAGTGGGCAGAAGGTGCCACAGCAGAGGCCCTGGATGGGCTGCTCGGGGCACTTACAGCTCCTTGGTGTACTGAGGTTCCTGAACAGAGTCCATGGGGTTAACTTTCAGTAAAGGTGGTCTTTTTATGTCTTACATGTGCTAAAAATGGATAGGCCTCCACCTGTGCTGCTTTAGTGTAGACTCAAAACCAGAATCTGCTTCAGGACTGACCTAAAGAATAGCTGCAGGCTGATCTTCTTGTTCCTGACATAGCCAATTAATAGTACACTCCTTCAAAAAAAATGGTGATTATTGGCCAAATTTAGATACTTTTCCCCTTCTTTGACTCCTTTCAAACTTTCTTCATTCTCTCAGCATCCTTGCTTTTACGCATAAGGATTTCTGGCTCGGAAATGCCTCGAGTTCTAATGTGGAACAGTAGGACTACAAGAAGATATGTAAGAACAAAAATGGAATATTTTGACAACTTGCTTCCTTCAGGCAGAAGAGCAAACTGCAGAATTTTACAGATTCTGTCAAACTGCCAATACACTACAATTACCAAGGACCCTCTGATAATGATGGAATCTGGTAATTCAATGGAAGATGCAGTTCCAAACATCTCTCATTAACAGATCATAAATGAACACTGATGAGCTGAAAATGTCTTCTCCATTATTGTAATTTCCATTCTACAAATGCAGATGTTCATGTTTTTTGGGAAAAAAATGGGAAACAACACTGGGTATGATGTCATTAACAGCATCGTGTTTTTGTGCTAGAAAAGCATATGTGAAAATAGAGCAACTTTTAGTTTGAGAACCTTTCTGCAGATTATAGTTCCATATCAAGCTGTAAAAACACTGAAGACTCGTACAAACCATGGGATTAGAAAAGCACTGTCATTCTCTGAAATGCCAAGGGATTGTGACTCTGCTTTGAGAGGGGAACAGGAGACTCACTGACATCTCCCCCACCCCCAGATGCTCAAGGTCAAGCTACATGTTTTGGTGCTGAAAAGAAGTGGCACGAGCAAAAGACAACAGCATCCATTATTTCAGATTTCATTGGTCTAAAAACCAAAAACTACGAAAACTTATTTCTCTGTCTTAAAAGGTTCTGGCTGAAAATGAAAGATTTTCACATTCTTCTTGCATTCCAGCATGTTAGTAAATTTTGTTATGGACAAGCTGAGGATTTATATCATCAAGAGTGTGAACTAGTGAACTCAAATTCCTGAGCTGATGCCAGCTTCTCGTGTGACTACAGTAGATATAAATAGATCCTCAAATATGCACTTTTGTAATAAGGATGTAATTGTTAGCACACATTGTATTTCCCAGATAACTAAACCTTTCTTGGGCATATTCTGGCACCTAGAAATATTTTTAACTTAAAGAATCCAAGCCACTGGTATTATAAAGTTTAGGTTCCTGAAAGGGAGAGGATCTGGATATTCCAGAGAAAAATGTCTGAGAGATGAACATGATTTTTTGAGTCTTGGCTATGATATGCACATAATGAAAAACAAGCATTCTTGTATGGACTGTTTGCCATGGAGTTGGAGCAAAAAGGGTCGTTAAAAGAACTCTGCAGGGAGAATACTGCAGTACAGTCACACAGTGAAGACGAGAGTTTTCTCAGACACAGTATTAGATTAATAGTACGGCAGGCTAATTCCTCTGTCCTCACCTGCTCCTGGTGACCTGGTGGTTGTTTTGCTGGTGCTGAGGACTCTGTGATCTGAAAATGCTTCTTTTGTTAAAGCCTGTCTTGACACAAAGGTGGACAGTCAGCCACCTCTGCAGCAATGATTTTTGTAGGAGGTAGCAGGAGATGCTAATCCCAGAATATATCCACTGTGGGATTTAGTTTAGTGCTAAACTAATTAGAGGTGCCTATAACAGGGACCATGAAAATATGGTTTACAAGAGGTTAAGTAGGTGCAGAGAGCAAGGAGTTTGTTTTCTGTTCAGATGATATTAGGCTGGTTGGAATGGACAAAATTTAACCCCTGGAATTCTTGGAACTATGTACACTTTTCTATTAAATATACATTTTATTGCTAATATTTTCAAGGGTTTTAGGAATGTTTTTTCATGTTCAGTAAAAAAAACTAATTTTCAAGGAAAAGAGAGGAAAATGCTCCACTGTCAGAGGAGGTAAGTAACAAAGACCATCTCTGTCCTTGGTATTTTCCTAGCGCTGTACTTATAGTGGATGCAACCTAGGTACAAACGGTCCAGAATTCATCCCCTCATCTTTCTGTGACATTTCAGTGTGCATGCCAATGCACTAGTGTAAATGTATAGTATTATTAAAATGGATGGAAACTGAGGCTGTAGAAACTCCTTGCCTGCTATACTTGGTGTCTGATTAGTGGATTTGTATCTGTATTTGTAAATTTTGCAGACGTAGAAATTGCTTTGGAACCAGAGGGGATATGGGAGTATAACAAACAGAGCAAGTGGCCATGGCTTCTTAAGGGAATGGAAAGTGAAAAAGTGCAAGAAAATAGACCAGATAACACATACAAAATGAGGAAAGAATACACAAAAACTGCATCAAATTATAACTTCATTTTACATCAAGTAACAGTTGTAACTGCAGCTGGAGTTACAAGTGCTTGTCATCAGTTCCACTGAAATAACCTCCACCAGTGTGGGTCTCCATGCATTTGCAGATGATTTGTTAGAAATAAATATATTTCCTTAGAGTTGTAAAATATAATTGGTTTGACTAACTCAAAAAGCAAAGCTAAATAGAATATAAGCACGTCCTTCTTCCTAGTGATTGCAAAAATTAGGTTGCTGTATGAATTAATTCCTCTTTGCTTCCATAGTGGACAAGTTAACAGTTGGGAAGCAGGAGCCATGGCCCATTCCTAGGCAGAACCAGTAAATATTGCCTTGTTTTGCTGATCATAGAGACCACAGATAAATTATAGTTTCCTTACCTACACTGATCAAAAGATTCCTCCATCTCACACATGAGAAGGTGCTCTGAAGTAGTGATGTGGGTAAATACTGCACCTAGATCTTAGCAGAAGGAATTGTGCTGACCTGCTCATCTTCCTGTTGGGGGGACCTGTATAATATTTTGGGTTGATGTGAAGAATCTGTTGCTAAATAAAGTCTATTGGAAATGTACTTCATTTATAAATATAAAGAATATAAAGAATAAAGAATTCAGGATCAAGCTTTTAAAGTAATGCAGACCACTGTGCTGTATATGTTGCCTTAACTTTTAACCTTAACTCATTTTCATCCCTGTATCCTTTCAGTATTTTATTAGTTCCATTTTATTATTTACAATTCTGTTCAATCACGGTGAGATGGAGGCAGAACAGATCTGCGAAGGATTTTGGATTTAAAAAATAAACAAAACATTTCATTTTGTATCTAATACTAGCTACTCCTTTTTAATTTTTTTGGTCTCATATTATTTTCTGTTTTAAACATTAGTTATAGCAGACCATATTGTATGAGACTTGAATCTTTTTTGGATTTAATTTTTGATTTAAAATTTCTCAGACTGAAATTTAGGGATTTCTAAGTATAAAATAAAAATAAAATTATGCATACACATTCTTAAAAACCTATTTGGCTAATATAGCATATATACATATATCAGTATGTATCCTGATAAAACTCTTACACTTCATAAGCAATACACACACCGTTTAAAAAATGTTTTTGCCATTTTCTCTTTAACATGCTAGTTCCCTGGCCATGAAACAAACTCACTGCAAGTATCTCATGCATTTTGTATATGCTGTCTGTTACATAAAACAGATTTTATAATTATTTAATGAATCTCTGTATCTGACCCACCATTTCAGTTACAATACTTGTAGCATTGATCCTGTATTTAAAGCTTTTTTAGAATAGAGGCAGAAATCAAAGCAAAAAAAGCTAACAGTAAAATATGGATGAAGCCTCTAGATTTCTGCTCTGCTGTGTTTATGAGATAGTAGCAAATTCTGTACTATTTTATTCTGCAAATTCTGTGCTATTTTATTCTGTTTCAGCGGTTTACCTCTGCAAGCGGACAATGCAAAACAAAGCAAGGCTAGAGCTAGCAGACTATGAAGCTGTAAGTACCTGCGGAAAAGTAAATTTCTTTGCTGGGCCTAATTAGCATGTAAAATAATGCTAAGCATGAGAACTACAGGCATTCTGTAGTTATCCAAATTTTGCTAGCATGTGGGTCTGATATTGCTCAACAGTCATAAATGCTGTTTGAGAGACAGTGAAGTCTCTCAAAGTGAAGGCTGGCTGGGCAAGAGTTGAGATTTTTGGTCCATCTCTAATTTTACCCTGCTCAGATCATCATGCCAGGATCAGAAACAACTGCTCGCAAATCCCAGATACACCTCAAGTGTTTGAAAGCAATTGTACTCTACACCGCGTAAGACGAATGAAGGATCTCTGGCAATGTTTTCAAAAGCACTTAGTAGCTGTAGAAATATAAATCTCATTCTTAAAGTTGTTGCTGGCACTTGAGTCTTGGTCCAGTCAGTTAGACTAGAGGCAAAGACAGTCAGAGTAGGGGCACTTCCCACTCTTTGAAAGTCGTGCTCTGCCCCAGGCAAGAAGGCAAGATAATTGGGGCCAGGAAGAGCAGGAGAAGAAGAGAGTTAGATTAGGTGATGTGGATGGCACTCACCAAGGAGATGTCTTGAATTCCATCCCTATCCACCCCCAAAGGTTCCTGAATTTTTCATGAAAACGTCAACATAAAATTCATTCACAGTCCTAGCTCTGTGCTGAAAGCTGTCCAGCTGTGTTACTATGACATGATAGCAGGATAGTCAGCCAGGCCTCTCAACACGCCAGATACTCCAGGCACAGCATCATGCTGACACACTTTATTGCTTCTTCTGGCACAAGCTTGCTTTTCAAGTGTACCGCACTGTGGGGTATGCATAATTTTATACATGCCTTAGAAAATTCACCTCCAGTATACTATCCACAACAGCCTTTACTGGTATTGACAAGATCTCTAGAAAGTCTCCTCTCCACTCTCTGCAATCTTTATTTTCAGTAAGTATTTCATAGAGATATATTTGCAATACATGGAAATACAGTTAAAACACTTTTTGCTAGGAAGTTTGCAGACAGTTTTTCACTTAATCTCAGTAAAAGTAGCATACAAAGGTAATGGTGGTCTTTCTGGATGAAGTTAAGAACCTCCATGTTATCATAGTGCATACTGCGGGCTTTTAAGCTGGGGAAAGCTTAGAAAAGCTCTGTTACAGACCATGAAGCTGTTCCAACATCACCAGAGGACAGAATTTTGCTAAGGTTTTGCAAATATTCTTCTTGCTGTTAGTATTAGTGGGCTATAGCATATATACATTTCCTGTGCAGTATTGAATAAATATAGTCTGCATTTACTATAAAGTGAGGATATCTGTGGATAGCTTGGAAGATTCCTATATTACCATAATATTCATAGTTTCTTGTTATTATATTTTAAATAAATTTATTTGTAGCCAACATTATCAAACACAAGCCCTTTGTGTAGACAACTGACAGAACTTGTCATGTGGGTCATCCAATATGAAAAGTACTGCTGTTACCTGTCACAATTATGTACTTTTAAAACAAGAATGTGCTTTCGTATTATTAGAAAATTTCCAAGCCAACACCCTGTAGATAAAAATGCTTCAGAAATCCCATGTTCTGCTAGAGGGTTGCATCCACCCTTGTCATCAGATTTTAAAAGCTAAAATAGTCAGAGCATTCAAAAGTAGATAGATGTAGTATTCCATCCCATTTGGTGTCAAACAAACACTTCATATCATGGGTAAAGTACATTTACATTAGTACACGTATTATGGCTTGTATTACAGGGATTTTGGGGGGGGAGGGGGGAGAGGGGCAGGGGAAGAGGGAAAGGTAAAGTAAAAGCTATTAAGTAGTTAATTACAACCTAACCTGCTAAAACTGTGATGTATTTTCAGGAGAGTTTGGCCAGGCTACAGCGAGCATTTGCTCGGAAGTGGGAGTTCATTTTTATGCAAGCTGAAGCACAAGCAAAGTAAGTTCCTTTGAAGATGAGGAGTTTTGGTTTTTTTGTGTGCTTTTTGAAGGGAGAAGGGCAGATTGGACACCTCATATGTTTCAAATTGCTGTCATTAACACTGTTTCTTTGAAATATCCTATAACATTTATAGAGTGGACAAGAAGAGAGACAAGATAGAGAGGAAGATTCTTGACAGCCAGGAGCGAGCATTCTGGGACGTGCACCGGCCGGTGGTGAGTGCTGGCAGGGCTGCTCTGCCTGTGAGCGGGACGACTGTTGAGCGTTAGCCTCCATGGAGTGTCGGGGAAGTTTGGGAACAAGTAAAAGAGCTATAGAGCATGTGTTGGGGCCCACCTTCCTTTTTGGCAGGAGCCGTAATTTATATCATTCTACTATTGAAGACTGCATGTAAGTTTACACTCAGTTTGGGGTTTTCAGCAAATAGATTTGTTGTGTCTGATTCCTTAAATCAGAAGATACCTGTCTTTGACTTTTACAGTCTCAAAGGCTTTGGAAGGTATGTCACACAACCAAAATTATCAACATAGCTAAAAATGCTTTTAAATAAATCAGAATATTTCTTGATCTGATTTTTTTTTTTTTTTTTTTTTGCTTGCTTGCTAAGCCTTCCAACTTCACTCTGGTCATATTTTCAAGCTGTTTTTAATGTATATAAAGGTTAGATATTGTTGGTTTTGAGCTGTGGAGGTTGTACACTGTCTTAACAAGATTTATCAGAGTTCCCTGTCAAAGTCTGTGAAATTTAAAAAAAAAAAAAAGAAATGGTCTTACACAATCAACTACCTTTGAGAGAGAATGCCATATGTCACAGTTCCAGTTAATCTTTGAGAAGTGAATAATCACACCAGTGTGCTTTGCTACAGAATTATATCTGTTTCTGTTATGTGGCATTAAGCTTTCACTTTCTATATACAGTTTGGTATCAGTACTAATGAAACAGAATACGGACTGTATCTTCCACTGGCATTTGAATAGATATGTAACTAAAACTTGCTCATTTTTATTCCTCGTTCTTAGATGACTGAAGTAGTTACAACAGCTAGTTCTGATTTATTTCCAGTAATTGTTTGGGAGAAGTAAGGTTAAGTTGACGATACCTGTAGAAGAGGTGGATAGTGTGAGAAGGTTTCAAATAATAAACTTGGACAGGACCAGCTTGCACTTGTGAGTGTGAAACTGGAAGAGTGGTAGACGAAATGGATTTTTAGGTATATTTAGAACATCAGGTAGAGAAAATCATTTGAAGGGAAAGATTCAAACTGCAGACATTAGATACAAGAAGGCTGGAACATTATTGTCTAGTCACTGGCATAAAATAAAGAGAACTAAAAACCACCTGCCATCTGATGTTCGTGGGAGCCGCCAATAGAATAGACACAGAATGTTTCTAGGGACCTGAGAAGATTGAAGGCAGACAGTGTTTATATTAGCTGCAGAAATACACTTAAGGGTGTTGAATCTGGGAATGACATGCTATTTCCAGGTTTGGAAGAGAAGATGAATTGTTGAAGTTTTGAGTTAAGATATAGTCAAATGATAAGGAGAGAATTAAAGGCACCAGGGCAAGAGGAAATTGAATCTGATTAAGAGCTTTGACTGAACAGTGGATAAATCTGCCTGGTCCAGCTGATGTTTTTAACCTGGATGTAGATACCTAGGAAATATCAGAAACAAAAGATTGGCTTATAGTCAGCAATCTAGGCTCCTGATTTTGAGAGAGATAAATAGAAGAATGGAGAAGGAAACACTGATCCTTTGGCTGAACAGAGAGTAACTCCTCTCAGTAGTTACTGAAAAACTAGTTTTGAAAAATGTTATGAATTTATTCTCACAGAAACCTCTATTAAAAATAATAAATATTAAAAGAGGAACAGACATAAGATTTTTTACTTATAATTTTTCATCTTTTGGTAAAAATTCAGAGGCTAGGGACAGTGACAATATTGTTCAAAATCCACTGCAATTTGATTTTTTTTAACTGAGAATGAATTTGAAGGACCAGATATTTCATTCTTAGCTTTTTCATTTGAGTGTGTAAATAAATGTTTTTCAGGATTTTTCACAGGTTTCCTGGACCCTACTTGCTTTATTTCTTACCTGCCTGGATACAGTGCTGGTATAGAACCTATACATATAGTATATAATCTATGAGTAATCAGAAAATAAGTACTTTAAGGTGATGAAAGAGATAGAAGAGGGAAGTAAGCTGTCAGTCCAAAATGACAGTGCAGCAGTGCACAAAAGGAACATGATACAGGAGAAAAAGAATGGCTGTATGACAGTGAAACCAGGAGAGTATAACCCCAGAAAAAGAGCATGATTTGGGTATCAGAAATGTCACTGATATTGATAAGTTTAAAATAAAGAAAAGGTTTGATATGTAAAGAACATTTGCCTCAAAAAACACCATTATTTCATAGGACCCAAGTCAAAATCAGTCCTGCAGGTGGCTACGCAGGCCTTAGAACATTTATGCCATACTCAGAGACAGGCAAATTTGTTAAAGTGCACAAAACTTTTTCCTAGGTTTTCAGACTGAGACAATATTTGGAAATGAACCAAAGAAAGTGGATTTGAAGAGGACTTTTTTTTTTTTTTTTTCCCAGATAGAGTCATCTGTTCTTAAATTCTCTTTTGAAAGGATGTTAAGAGAACAGCTTTGGTATCTCACTGATCAGTTTCCATTCTGATATTTAATTAATTGCATTTTCACTGTGTTTAATTTTTTTTTTTTTAATTTTGCTATGTATTTTGTTGTAATGTTGAGAATAATCTCTGTCATTTCTGTAAATTCCATTTACTGCTTTGTATAGGTAGACCTTAGCCTGCAGCTAGGAAGAGCATGGCTGAGCTCCAGCTGTAGCAGCCGCAGCCTGCAGCGGCATTCCTGAACAAGTTTTAATCATTCTCGTTCAGACACCAATCACAGTTAAACCATGGAAACATGTCCCAGAGAGAGCTGTATAAACTCTCTGGAGATAGCTGAGTAGCAGACCTAGGTTGAAATCCATGCCTACACTATAGTGTAATTAGTACCTAACATAGGTCTGAGATTAATGGCATTCACATATAGCAACGCGTTTCTTTTTTGTAATGGCAGAGTAAACATATCTTAAAAGCCTTCCTTTTCTTTCCATCTGCCCAGAAAGAGTATTTCACTAATTTTGAAACTTCTATAAATAATAGACTATGGAACTGAGTGAAAATTGATTAGGATTAAGGCTTTAGTCAAAAAGCAGTAACAAATCAAGCTAAAGGACGGGAGACAGTTCCTTCCAGTCAAAAAGAAATTAAGAAGTTGTTCTTGTTTGAAAAGAAATGTCAAAATCCTGGTTAAAGTCTTTATAAAAGAACTCATAGCTTTCCTGAATTATTATCTCAGTTTTAAACCCATAATCTTACACTTGTTAAAAAGGGACAAATGAGTACTGAAACAGTAAATCCTCTGAAACATTCTCAAACACACGTTGTATACACTAGCAGCGGAGTATCTATGGCTTGTTGTAAAATTAACTCTTTTAGATAATGAGCAAGGAGAGTTGATGTCTTGCTGCTACAAACTACTGAATAGATTCATTTTTCTTCTTGAGTTACACATTAATATAATTTAAATGAAATGCATAATAAATGCCTGTTGGGTACTTGTTAAGATTCAAATTAATTCAGAAGATAATGCAGAAAGTATCCTTTTCTCCTGAAAGTCACCTGTATACTGTTTAACTACAATAAGTTGAAAAAACTGTTTTCTCCAAAAAGAGAAACAATATTTCTGTGATTTAATGCAGTAAGAAATATTATCCTGGCTGGGTAGAGCTGGTTAGGACAGCAGCAATGCTAAGGGCAAGTGTGGCTTGAAGACCAATTTACCGATGATGTAAAATACAGAAATAACTCAGATTTCTAGATTTGGGGGTTTCATGATGTTGTTTCCTAGTAGCAAAATAGGAAAAAAGTAACCTTTTCATTTTTTAAAACCTTGTCACACATCCCAGACCTTCATCTTTTCTATTAATTATTTTTATTGGATTCTATCTCCATTAATCTCATGTTACCTGTTCATATTTTAAAATTGTATTTTTTGTGGTCTGAACTCAACCCTCAGCATCTGAGCCAGTAGGTAATATTATTGGGTGTCTAGGGTCATGCAACAGATACTTGTGGTTATTTGTTCGGGGTTTTCTTTTCTTCTCTTTCATGTCTTTTGTTTTTAATGACTTTTCCACCTTGTCCTTCAAGATCAGCCTCAAAGACTTGGCAAAAGATTGAATTTAACTTGGCCAAGGTGGAGCAATCCTTCATTTCACACTTCACGTGCTACAAATCCTGGACTTTTCTGGGCCAGTTACTTGTTTTGCCACAGAACACTTTATCATAATATTTTCATAAAGATCTTAAACATCTCTAGGAAACAAATATAAATCATGTCATCCAACTTCTCTAGTAAAGTGTCTGCGTGCAGGTTTTGTGTCTTCTTTTGCACCTGTTTCACCGTGTATCTTTACATGGGAGTTACCTCTCCAGCAGACAGGGAATGCAGCCAATGCAGCTATTGGCAGTCTCAGGTAATCACACTTCTGGTAATGAAATAAAGCCTTGTACAATGTGTTATTTCAGAACATGGTTATAGTGTTTATGATCCATACTTGCATCTGTGTGAGGCTGATATTTATAAACCTCATAGCTCGCCTGCTAACTAGGGCCTGTATGGAAGAATTTTTACTCTCGTTACTTAGCGTTGTTATTTAGTATGGTACTTGAGTAAGGGTGGGACAGATTTGGGGAAAAGGAAGCTGGCTTCTTTTTCCCCAACAGTGCAACAAATTGAAAATGCTCAAGTTAAAACTGAGGATTATGAAGAGGTCAGAAATTGTGAAATAGAACTGATGAGATGATGGAAGGACACAGAGAAAGGAGATGATGTGATTTTTAGTAAGACTCAGTTCTGGTAGCAACTAGGAAAATAAGCTGAGGTATTAAGAATAAGGAATGTTTAGAGTGCAACGTTTACGCACTGGGTTTTGTTTCTGTGTGAGTTAACTTTGCTGCTTTAATCCAATTCAGTCTGTCAAGCATATTATAATTAAAGAGGTAAATTTCACTTACATTCCCCATCATCATTTACAGAGATTTGGTCAGACATTTCTGTCGTCGTTTGTTTTCAAGTGAATAACCTAAGTTATTCTGTATGGAATTAGTAAAACAGCAGGTTCCTTTCTTTTGAGGTGCGAAGACTTGAGAAAGCAATAATGACTCTGAGTATTTAACATAGGGGCAACAAACCAGATGAATTTAGCAGGTTTCCTTATACACCAGTGTTGCAAATATTAGAATTTTCACACAAAGATCATGTTATACAGCCTTAATTAAAATTAATACTACTTAAACACAGCTTGAATAAATACAATGGATATAACTTCTGTACAGTAGCTTCTGGTTCTGAAAACCAGTCACTACAAACCTAAAATAGTGTATTATAAATAAAGAATAAGCAGAAATTGGATTAACTTTCAAAAAGAATTAAGCATATCACTTCTGTCCAGTAATATATTCTTTAGTACGGCTTCTAGTTTAGTTTTGCCTGACTTAAGTCTAAAAAATTAAATTTCAACATCCTTTTCATATGAATTTTGTATATTATGTGTTTCTCTGACACACAAACCACTAAAAGAAATATTTTTTAAAGCAATACAATGAAATCCTGTTCTCTTAAGGTGAAAACCCAGCTTTGTACTAGGTCTGTTTTTAAACAAGCATGGATGTGAGAATATGAGAATCCATGCCAAGATTCAAGGTGCTCTATCTCATATGGCTTAATTTTATGGCTTAATTTATTATATTAAATTCCTTAAAAATTTCTGTGTGTCTGTTTTTTATCCTGTTCCAAGCAGATCCTTGGTTTGCACAGCCACTGGGATTCCTTGTGTGTCTGATTCTACTTGGATCTGAACTCTAGGCTGAGAAGACAAATAGGTATAAACAGAGAACTGATACAGCTTAGGTTCCTTTTTTTTTTGGAAAGACGCTGAAAATCTCTGAAGCTTTAAGTGATCCTAAGTTCCATGCTAAGTGTGATTTCCCATCTCTTACTTTTTGAAACAACTGAGTTTTACCATACTGCAAACATAATTAAAGTTTGATCAAGCTAATTGATCAAATGTCTCTCCTTTATCTGATGGTCTTTGAACCTCGTTTTTCTTGTCCAAACAAGAGAACCAGCTTGACAACTTGTAGTTAATTTTTTTTATCCATTGATTGCACTCCTTGGCCTTTTTGATTAAGTCTACACTGCAGAACAACAGGGGACCTTCTGCCATTTTAATAGTAGCCAGTGATCTTCAAATAAATCCTTTAATAAAGCATGTATTGATTTTACTAATTGGTTCAAATGGCAAGTTGTCTGTCCTTTTTAAGAGACTGTCTATAGTGGATTTAACTTATACTTAAATGCTTATGCCTATATTTGCAGTTTATCAAGAATTCATTATTTCCGCATCAGTATATTTCCAGTGGATGACACAACCAGGTTTATTGCTCATTCATTTCAATTTAATAAATAAGTCTATAACTTTATATCTCTGTTCTTTAATAAGTCAAAATGAAATTAGCTAATGAGGACATGTATTGGGCATTTAAATTCATTCTATGCTGCCTGCATAGTTCTCTGTTAAAACCTCCAACAGGAGAGAACACTTAATCCTAACAAAGCTTTTATTAATTCTTACCAAGACAATCCCTTCCTTTGTAGGAATCAGCTCACTAAGATTTGACATTGAATATTCTGGGGCCTGAAATATCAGTTCAATAAATGAATAAGAAAAAATGAAAAGCTATAATTATGTAATTAAAAGCCAACAGGTACATCTTTATCAGCTGGTATAGATAAGTTTTAGCAGTTAAGCTCTGTAAGGCTAATTTGTTTCCATAATATTACTTGACTGTAGATTTTCTACAGAAAGTAGTCTGTAGACTATTTTCAGAGATAGTTGCAGCATCTTGTAAGATGTATCACATTTTTAAAATAGATTCAAATTAAGGAGTATAACCAAATTTGAGCCTGTTCTATACAAGCCCGGTTCCAAATTGTACTTGCTTATTTCAGTGTCACACTGAATCGGTAACACTGTAATTATTTACCCTATCTTATGTTCCATAACAATAGTATTTAGTAGCATAATACACATCCTTTAATGTAAATCATGAAAAGGCTGAAGAAATTGGAGAAAATACCAATACTTTAGTATAGAGTATTTATAATTTTTCCCTGATTACATGCCAAATTTACGAGGCATCTGGGAATGAAATTTGAAACATGCTGCTACAGAATTTATCCTTGTGAACAATCTTGGGATTGAATTCCTAATCATTAAATATAATTTATAGGTGTTAATTGGAAAGTATCACTCTATTTCCCAGATGAGCTAATACAAAACAGAAAAGAGAGTCCATAGGACGACCTAGAAAAATTATGATCTGATCCTAAAGAAGTTTGGTCTGGAGTTCTAGAGAGGTGAAAGAACTTGGTAGTATCTGTGCATAAAGTCATCATCAAACTTATATACTTACTACAATTTGTGTAAAGTTCCCATGGCCATAATGGACTTTAATCTATGGCTACTGGATTTATTTTTTTGTCAATTATTTGAGGCTGATTGATGTAATAGTTATAAAGTGAGCTACACTTAAAACAACTTTCAGGTCCTATCAGATAACCACCAGGGAAACAGTTTTCTGATTTTTTTTTTAAGGGTTGGAAATGTGCAGCCTGCCTTTGACTGGACCTTAAGATAAATACTGTTAAAAGAGCTGACCCATTGTACTCAGCATATTTGAAATGTTTCTCTGAGATTTTCTGTTGCACCATCAAAGCCATTAACAGTGCAACTCTTCCACACCAAAGCCTTTTTTACTCATTGACCCTGAAGTGCATAACATACAGTAAAATGAAATAAAAACCAAAATATCCAAATAATCATACCTAACCTCAACCTTTCTTTATAAGCCTTGGCAGATTCTGCACAGTCCAATAACTTGCTTCTCTGGGAAATGAAAAATTGCTGCATTGCAGGAGAATATAACCTGTGTTTTTCTCTGTGAGAGACTCACTTGTAGCCATTACTGACAACTTGCTCAATAGAGGATTTTAATGTCTCCTTTGATGCTAGACTTTGCCTGAGAAAAATAAACTTTCCCACATAGCCAGAGTCAAACTGGGGTTTCCTCCAGTTAATAACTCATTTGTTTTTTACAGCTGAGCACCGTTGCCATTTTTTTTTTTTTTGCCTCACTTCGTTTTTATAGTCTTTCATCCTCTTACTCTCCTTTGATGTTTAACTATGCAAAGTCCAGCTAGTTACACAAGAAACTGGAATATAAAAATTACAGATAAAAAATGAATTCTAGTATTCTGCTTATCATTCATTGTCTAATTAGGTTCCTTTCCTTCATTTAGAAGTGAGTGATACGAGTAGTGAGTGCAGAGGGTTACAAGACTCCTTTCCTAGAAAAATGCCAGAAATAAGAACAATGACAAATAGCAGAATAGATTGTTACAGAAGGCAACACTAACATTTGAGACTTAGGAAATTTCAAATTTTAAGCTTAACTGTGTTTGCGATAGTCTCCTGTTAAAAATAATATAAAAAATATTTTTCAATCTCTACCTTGTCTTTACATTTGTGTATCTGACTTGCTCTATTCTCTTTTTTATCTTTTCCAAGTGGAAGCCAAGATCTGCTATGTTTGTATCTGTGTCCATTATTTAAATCTGTAGTGTTTAAATTTGGAAAACCTGGAGATCTTGAAATTCATTATTTTTTATTACACTTAACCAGTTAGACCCTGCTTGCAAAACAAATATAAAGATCCATTTCAAAGTGAATTGACATTGAAATGCAATGAAATTGTGCAAGGGATATGAATCAATCTGCCCAGTATTTACTGCTTTAATGCACAGTGAATTTATGGGCGTGCATATTGAAATGAAGTAATTATTTTAAATATCACCTATGCCTTTTTAGCTGAAGAGGCTGTGAAATTTAGTTTTGCTTAAATCAACACTAAGTTTGTTTTTATGGGTTGAGAACAGAACGCACACCACAGGCTGTCAGAGAGCAGAGGAAACAAATACCAGTCTTGTCTTTCCGTTCTGCTGTTGAGAGAGGAAGACAGGGTGATGAATTTCACACTGCCATCAATAGTTGGTTGGAGTGTTCTGTAGTGTGGATTATTTGAATTTCAGTCACTGCAGTTTGTAAAGATTATACGCCTAATCACAAAAATATGGGCTGAGAGGGACCTCTGGAGGTCCTCTAGTCCAACCTGCTGCTCAAAGCAGTGCTAACTTCTAAGTTGAATAAGATTGTCCAGGCCCTTGTTTAAACAGGTTTTGAAAATCATCGAGGATAGAGATTCTGCAGCCTCTCTAAGCAACTTCTTCCTTTTATTATGAAGAATATTTCCTTTATAGCCAACTGGAATTTCCCTTACTGCAATTTCTGACTGTTGCCTCGTCCTTTCATGGTGCACCTCTGGAACAAGTCTAGCTCTGCAAGCACCCTTTAGGCAGCAGAAGACAACAGTTAGCTCTCTCCTTTTGAAAGTCAAAAGAAGTCCAATTCCCTCAGCCTTTCTTTGTATGTCATACGTTCAGCCTCCTGATCATCTTGCCATTCCTCCACTGGATTTTTCCATTTTGAATATATTTCTTGAATTGTTTGTTGGGGCCCAAAACTGTTCATGGGATTTCAGTTGTATCCTCAAGAAGCTGAGCAAAAGAATTAACCACTTCCTTTGCCTGCTGGTTGTGCTGTTGCTAATGCAGCCGGGTATGTGGTTAACCTGCATTGCTGCAGGAACATACTGCTGACTCATGCTAAACTTCTCCCTCAGATCAGCTTCTACAGAGCAGCAACATAGACGGGCAATTCCCAGCCTATTGCAATGCATGAGGTTATTCCCTCCCATATGCATGGGTTTATTTTTATCAGATACAAGGAAACTTCTTGTTATTCTGGGTTAAGTAGATTCACAGTTAAATTGCAATATTCTTTAAGAAAGAAAAAGACATCACAACTTAAACTGACACCATTATAAACATCAATTTATTTTCTACTGAGGATTTTGCACTTACTAGCATTACAAGTAGATCATGGTAAGGAGTTTTGTTACATAAAAAGGTGTTGGTAGCAATTGATTTTGGCTGTGTGACCAGGCAATAAGAAGGGCCTTTAGAGTGTGCAACTGTGTACAGCAAGCAGACTTTAAACATTAGGCATTCTGGACTATTTGAATGAAAATGTACAATGGCCAAAGCATCTGATTTCCCGTTTGATAAATGTAATGAGTACTTCCAAAGAGTTGCTACAGGTGTCAAAAAATTAATTTACTGTTAGTGCTATTACAAAGGCTTAATTAATTGATTCACTCTTGCCATTGTTATCAGGGAAAGATTCTGAATACTAAGTATCTTTTTTTAACTAAACATACCCTCAAAAAAGATTTTTTTTCAAGTGTTGTCTCTAGTCAGATCCAAACACATAAAGTCTTCCAGTTTACCAACTATGTGACACAAAGCAAAGAAGGCTTCATCATTCCTCTCTGTTTCTTGGTGGAATCCTGCTATGTAGCCTCCTAGACAGCATCAATAGAAAGTAGCGCTGCTAGGGATTCATACTAATGTGATTCTTCAATAATTGAAGTAGGGATTAAAAAAATCTTCTCTATGTGTTTTTTTGTTATTATTTATCTGCATCTGTTTAATTCAGCACTGAATTTATCATCACTGGACTGACAGGTCCTCTGCTGTAAATTAACACAATAGCATTTATTCCTTGAGAGAAGAGTGTGTTAACTGACGGATGAAAAGAAAATAAGTTTCCTTTGACTATGTGACAATATTTCGCCACCATATTTAATAGCAGATGAGGGTCTAATTCTGCCCTGGTTTTGATTGTGCTATATGACAATTTCAATAAGGTCACTAAACGTTCCTGTGTTTGCGTGGCTGTTGGGGCAGGGGCGGGGGAGGACTGTTTTCGTACAGAATATTAGTCCTGAAAGAAATAAGCATTCTATTTACTCATATAAAAGAGGTTTCAAGTCTTCCAGGAAATCTGTTTGGAAACTATTTACAGTATTAGTATGCAAATTATATACTACACGCTAAATGTGAATCTTGCAGCCGAGCACTCTGACAGGCATCTCACTATTTGAACTATGGTAGTCCAGTTAAAAAAGCAACACAAAAAGAAAACACAGCTGGATGTAATTGTATCCAAACACATGGTTATTATGTTAATGGGGGCATGCGAATAAAATGAAATGTTGTCCAGCAAAGGTTTTCCCACAAAGACTCTGAATTATTTTAGCAAGATGTTCAGATGATGCAAGCTTTTGTCTTTATTTTAATTGAAAAGATGTTTGGTATTTATTCCTAAATATTGACAGATGAAGTGTGGCAGCACCACAGAAACAAGAAATCCCACCTCATATCAAGTATCACATTAATAAATATTCTTTAGTTGAGAATAAAACATTAATTGTGGCCCCAGTTCTTTTAGGTGCTTCCAGTGCTATAATTTGAGTCAGATTATGAGAACACTATTGTAATGGTAATGACATATGTCTTAACCCTCTACTGCTAACCCAGGTTGTCACAGTACTGTCATACGCCCTTTCACTGCCTTCCTCTTTGTACTGAAGCTTCCTGAGTTTCCCTGCCTGTATCTTCCTGCTGCTGCTACTGCTGTGCCACAGTAGCTTTACATCAGCCTGAAAGGTTGTAAACAACCAAGTTTCAGTAAGATTCTACTAGGCACTGTAGAAGTTCAGTACTGGGTTGGGTCTTCTTCTAAATGGCATAAGATTTGCCCTTCTTTCATTCCTAAAAATCTCCCAGGATTTCCTGTTGTGTCCCTTGCATCAATCTGCAAAAGTATGGCATGCAAGTTACCTGGGCAAGGTGCTAGATCTGCCCATACCAATTCAATGCTGGTGGACTTGAAATCTTTCAAAATAAAAGGCTTCAGATGAGTTTTATGCCTTTTTTTTTTTTTTTGACCTTTTAAACAAAGCATAAAACTAAAAANTTGTATCTTATGTAAGTGTGCCAGCTATTCAAATTGCTGCATTCTGGGGCTGTAGATATTGTTAAAAGCCTGTATCTTCTTCACGGCCAGCTGCTGCCATAATCCTAAAGTAGATGCATTGTTTTCTTTTTAACTTTGTATCTCAGTATACTGCCCTGTGAAATTGCTTTCTGCCTTTAAATTGACTGTCATGCAGTTTTGTATTTTTCAATGTATCGTTGTCTTTGAGAGTTGCAAGTTATTCTGAGTTTTAATGCTCACTAAGAATGAAAATTATTTTTTGTTGCTGAATAGAAGAAAAGCTGTTGTGGTGCAAAAACATAGCTCATTATGTTTGGCTTAGTTATTGCATAATTAAAAGACAAAATTAGCTTTGGGTAGAGCTGCATTAATCTTTTTTTCCCCCCTGAAATAATACCATCCCAACTACAACAGCATAGATACAACAGTGGGACGTGATCCCTGGCAGTCTAATCATCTAGCAATACTCAGAGGGAGACAAAATATTGTTAAATCACTGCCCTTTCCTATTCTAAAAAGCCACCAGGTGAGCTGTTTCAGTGATAATAATAATGGAAAACAGCGCAAAAGAATTTATTGTCAATAGATCTGCAGAGAAAAGCAACACTGCAGACAGAATATTGATTGCTGTAGGAAAAACATTTCAGATGTATTCTGCATTAGACTTACACAAACTCTCTTATGTAACATGGTATAATGTTAAATTTTCTGGACATTCTATTTTCATGAAAAAATGATCTCTAAATATATGGGTTATTAATGTTATGTACTGATCTAAAGGAATTTGAGTGCATTGGATGTGTTCACTATGGTAACTGCTATACAACAAAAAATGCACTTAGGCGTTGGTCTCTGTATAGAATTCCTCTTTTTCACAAGTAAGCCCAAAAGGTATATAAAAATTCTGCAAAAAATGGCTTTCTTGGTGCATCACACAAATTTGCAAATAGCGGAAGACAAAAAGAAAAGACAAAAAAATATAACAAAGACAAGTCAAGTAATTTGACCTTTTTGTTCTCTGTCCTGGAAAATAAAGTTGATGAAAGAAATTACACTTCTTTACTTGTTCGTAAATTACTTCTACTTGATAGTGAAATTTCCCATTCAAACCTCTCTATAGTTGTGATTTTGGTGGAGATTTTTTTTCCATAACTTACATTCAGAGTTATAGTTTACCAGAAATGACAGATAAAAACATCAAATGTGCAGTGACTGTCACTGGAGACTTCTGTTTCTAACAGAATTATTGCTTAAAGAAAATGAAAGTGTCTATACATTTTAAAATATCAACATAATTATAAACAAAAGGCCATAAATGAACAAAAGGCATCAAAAGCATTGCATTTAATATAATGTTTAAAATTGTGTATTTAACCCACAATCATTACAAAAACCATTACAATTCACAAATGACAACTACTAACTCTCCTCTAAGGCCTCACAGGGAAAACTGTGCAAGAGCAGCTGTCCTTCACTTATCATCATCCCGATGAAGGACAGATTCTTTCCATTTATTATCCATTTTCTCCCAGATGTTATTCAAACTTTTGATCTTAAGCTGAGACTAAATACAACCCTCTGACATGTACTAATTTCTCTGTCCCCTCTTAGTAGGCTGTAGTGTCTTTCAATCAGAAGCATTTCAAATGAATTTTTGTTTTGGAGGAAATGGAGGAAATTGAGTAAGTCACTAATGGTCAGTTGCTGTAACTTAATAGTAACAACACTTTAGCGAGCAAACAGTATCACCACTGCATAGTTCTGTGTTACTATGACCAATATAGCCCCTCTTACTAAGCTACCACAAGCTGTACACATTGCAAGTCAGCAGAAAGAAATGTTAGTTTAAAACTAAGAAAAAGACACTAAAGGCAATGAACTTAGAAAGAGGTGAGGAAGTGTAAGTCATATTCTTAGTTACTACAACTGTGTACTCTTCTTAGTGAGATACATGATATGAACTAAGACAAGGACTTTCTGTGTTTTACTGTTTGTCATTTGCATGTTTGCTTCTAATTTTTATGCATGACACACAGGAGGTGAATCACACACAGGAGGAAGTTCAGGTTGCATACTAGGAAAGGGTTCTTCAGTGAGAGGGTGGTCGGGCACTGGAACAGGCTCCCTGGGGAGGTGGTCACAGCACTGAGCCTGCCGGAGTTCAAGAAGCGTTTGGACAATGCTCTCAGACACGTGGTTTAATTTTTAGGCAGACCTGTATGGAGCCAGGAGTTGGACTTGATGATCCTTGTGGGTCCCTTCCAACTTGGAATATTCTATGATTTTATGATTCTAAAAGCTACCATTTTTGTTCACAGGCACAAAGCGTACCTTCCCAAATCTAGTTTAAGAGGCATGCCAGATGCAGTCTCAAGGATATTATCTCAGTACCATTTTATTCTTAGTATTGAGGAACTATTTATTCTGAAAATGTAATATGATTAAAATACACATCAGTGTAGAACTTTAAAGTAAACAATTATTTATAAATTAAAAAAAAATCTGATAAAAAATCAGTCTGTTATTTGAAATATTTTTCCAGAGGCAAAGTACCTTTTTCCCGTTTAATGAAATGTATGTTTCTTGGTTCTGCTTATATAAGAAAGGTTTAAAATTTTTGTCTGTGGAGATTTACAGCCACGGGTATCAAGCATTTTGCTTTACAATGAGGAGACATAGTTTGTGTCATTAGTGTGAGAAGTCCATTTTGATTGCCTGGCAAGTAAATTCCAGATCTAGCTACTCCCAATGAAAATAAAACAAACAAAACTATTTTTACTAAGAATTTACTCTCACTAGAGAGTAGACTTTGTACTTCCCACTCTCGGTGGGATATCTAATCCTTCTAAAATCAATAGGTAAAACTCACCTGAGTGGGTAACACTTATTAGTTGCTTCCAGCAATGGATAAAGAACAGATTTCTGCAGGGAGTTTGTACTTAAAGGAAAGTGTCAAAGAAAGATGAGTTAGAAGAAACTAGAGGACTTTTGTCCTTTGGGAAGCTACAGGGTTGTGAGAATGAATCTCTGAAGGTTAAAACAAATATGTCAAGGGTCATTCTGTTTAGACCGACAGTCTTCTGGTGGGACTACTGAAGCCTGTTTTTTTCTTTTTGGAAGAGGTAAATCCCATTTAGGCACTCATTTTTTAATCTTTTTTTTTTTTTTTTTTAAAAAAAAAGATCATCTTTAAAAAAGTGACCTGAAGCCAGAGGCTCCTGAAGGGAGCCAGGGGTTCATGGCTGAGGTGGGTATTGCACAAGTCTATTTATTTTGTCTCCTAAGGTCAACCATGCTTCTTAGAGGGATAGCTAGAATGGACACTGCATGGCTTACTTGACAAAACCAAAGCAGAAACATGTAATTTCCTTCTGTTACCTTGAGAGTTTATTTTATTTCAGATTCATGATGTCAGGAGCTCTAAGCATGTTATCTTCAGTGTCTCACTCCCAAATTCCCGAATACTACCAATAGCAATTTAATTTGAACTAGTACCTGTCTGTGCTTCAAATGCCTCTTATAGTATGCATTTGGATATTTTCTGCTCTGTACATTGCTTTTGGTACTTTCAGCATAAAGATATAGAGTAGAACTTGTCTAACTACCACCTTAAGTTCTAGCAAGCCAGGCTGAATAGCAAAAGAATCTCTCTTAAAACAAGCCAGACAAAATGGTACTTGAGATGCTTCTTTAGGCTCTACGTCATTTAGGTTTTACTATCTTCTGCAGGGAATATTGCAGAAGGACATGAAGTTATTATATGTCTCTAGTTATTTATTTTAACCTTACAAACTGAAGAGGAATATCTCAATGGAAATAGTATGGAGTTAATTCTCAGATTTTATCTTTGTGCTTTCCTTTCTTTTTCTTTTAATAGCCTGGATGTGTAAACACTACCGAAGTGGATATAAAAAAGTCTTCAAGAATGAGAAATCCACATAAAACAAGAAAGGTAAGTACTACTGTTATATAAAAAGCAGGAGGTGGAGGTAATTTATAGCATGAAGTTCCATGGTTTCTTAAAACATTTTTTGTTGTTGCTGCAAGGAATAAATAGAATGTATGTTGTTACTTAATAAGCTCTTAAATGAATTTCTATTAACACATTTTCTAATGCTAAGTGAATGCTATCACATAACAAAGTGTTTAGAGAAATACATAGACTATGAAAATAAAAATCATTTTTGCATAAGTTATGTTCAGTAGATCAAGTAGAGTAAGTTAAAATGTTTCTGTCAGCAGTTAAGGAAAAATAAGTGAAAAATGCAATATAAGCTATAACAGCAGTGCTTCTTGTGCTGACCTTAATGAAGTGGCTGGCTCTAGTTTATAGTTATGCCCCAGATGGATGCGCAGAAACTGTGGAGAAAATAAGCTTCATCTATGTTAGGATCCAGATATGAACTAAGTTCTTTAGGGACATATAGATTGACTGGAACAACATTTTCTACCAAATCCTCTGTATTGTAATAGTGTAGATTGAGTCCAGCTTTAAAGTGTGCCCTTTGAGGTACATTTTAGTGTTTTCAAAAGAAAACTGGATTTAGATTCTTTTCCTACCAGCCATCTCTACTAGGCAGCTGTAATAGCTGCCTTTCAGTGTCATCCCCCATGTTTGATGTGCTGTTAATATAGAGACAAAATAAATGTCGATCTTACGTTCTATGGCATTATGAAATCGTGCTTTTTTGGTAGAATTTATTGGTATATAGAAACAAAATTTTATGTGAGTGCATGGCTTATTTACAGTTTCTTTAGAAACTGGTGATCTGGGATAACTTCTTGAGCACAACATACTAAAATGTTACAGTTACCGTGGGTATCTGTAGAAACCATTTTCTGAAAGCAACTATCGTTGGTCTGTATTTTTTGTGTAGTCTGTCTATGGCTTACAAAATGACATCCGAAGTCACAGCCCTACTCACACACCAGTACCAGAGACTAAGCCTCCCACAGAAGATGAACTACACCAAGAGGTCTGAAAAATAACTACAAGCATATACTTTTAAATAAACTTTTTAGGAAAGTAGGTATTAAATCAAAAATTATCGTAACTGGGAAGTATATTCAGAACAGATCTATGAATCGTTTAGTAAACCTTTTCCTTGTTTCAGGATATATGGATTTAGGTATGTAACTTCTATGAAAATTAATGAGACAATTTCTTGTATCTTGCATTAAACAGTTGAAGGCAGTTAGGAACAGTCCAGTTGGTGGGTTCTTTGCATAGCTAAGCCCATTAGCCCCTTTAGCAGTAGACTTCTCACTCTTCCTTTCACCAATTTGTTTTGAGATTTGGGGCCTACTTACCTCTCAGTGTATGCATGTATGGATTCACACATTTATCTGCTGTTAATGTTTCATTAATCTTTCCTGAGGTGTTAGAATTGGGATAAGGTAAATGTCTGAAGAATTAGTAACTTTCTTCAAAAATCTAAAAAAGGCTAATTGGGTTTGTTTTGATGAACCCTTAGGGAAAATGTTATATTGGGTCCTTTTTTTTTGTCTCTGTATAATCTTTTTTGTTTGATGGAAAATTCCATTTATTTTAGAACTAAATTGGTGAAGTGTTGTTTTAAGGTAGATACACTTCTCTTCTGTGCCCTAGGGTAAATTAAGGTTAAGTTACAGTCCTAATAAAAAAGTTATGGAAATAGAGTCAAGCAATGAATTGCTCATAACAATCTTTGCTTTCCTGTCTTGCAGATTAAGCACTGGCAAATGCAATTAGACAGACATCGATTAAAAATGTCAAAAGTTGCAGAAAGGTAAGTATATTGTCACATCTTCTGTTTTTTTCAGTTAGACTGATAATTATTGGGAAAATGTCTGTGTGAAATAACTTCAAAGAAAGAGAAACAAGAAGATGTCAAAGAAATAACTGATGAGAGTTTACTTTAAGTACGAGATATGAAGTTCTTTTATTGATACAAAGATGGCCCAGATATTCCATGGTATATTAGCTGATAAACCCAAGTCACTGCATGGGCCTCTGACCAAGTGGTCACAAGTTTCCCCTTGCATTGACAAAGAGGCTAAATGGAAATAGGTCTGGGGTTACTGTTTTGGTATTTCAAAAAGACAAGGGATCTGAGTGGGTGAGGAGCGCTACTCCTGAGCAAAGTGGGTCCGAGCTTACATCAGGTCAGAGTATGTAACTCTAGCAGGAATCTGTCTCCAAATTGAACCAAAGTATGTAAGGAAGGGGCTAGAAACCAAATAAAAGAAGAAGGCCCATCAGAAAGACTACCTTCAGCTTAGGTAGAGAAAAGGACTGCTGTTTCTTGCACATCAAGAAGTACAGAGACAGAGTGAAAACTGCAGAAAATTGAGCTCCATAAGACCAAGTGAAGCAAATAAAACCAAACAAAAATGTATCTTCATCCTCTCGTATGTGTGTGCATGTTTGCTTATATATGTGTATTTATGCACATACATGCAAGAACATATAAATATATATTTATAGAGACAACAGGTTAAGAATTTCTGTTTGCTGAACAATAAAAATGGAATACAGACTAAATATAATATAAGCAGGAACGAAAAGAATATTCGTCTTCACTTTTCAATAATTTTCAGTAGTTATTAGGCAAAAAGAAGGTGGGAATAAGGGCATGGGAGATATAAATTACCAGAAAATAAGCAAAGTTTTTAGCGCGTTCAAGTGAGTCAGACTAATTCACGAACACCAAAGACTTTGTAAAAAAATGATTTTTTTTTTTTTTTTTGGAAAGCAATAAACTTGGGAATAGTGCCATTTGATTAGGAAATAATAAAAATATTAACTGTATTTAAAAGAGGAAAAAAGGAATCCCAGTAGCCGCAGGGCCAATAAACGAGACCTAAATAGCATGCAGTGTTTTAGAACAGATTTTAAAGGAATGGATAGTTAAAATCATAGGGGTATAAAATATGTCACTTTATGAAAGCAAATGAGCATGGAAAAGGTTGCTTGATTTTATTTATTAGTGCCTAAAGGAGCCCTAAAAGAATCTTTGTGGAAGTATTAGGAAAGTTTATAGTTTAGTTTGTATTTCAGCTCTTGATAAGAAAGACCTGAAGCACACCTTCTTCAGGGGTCCACAGGTTCAGGGGTAATTGGATCATTGGTACTTTTAAAACTGAGCAAACCTATTTTAGCTTGAGCTTGTAGATGACTTCTGAGTGTGTGCACGCCTGGTTACCATGGTTTGGTTGATGCATGGTAACTTGTTAACTGAATAACCTGATCAGGTTTCCTCACCTCCTGACATGACAATGTTTGATGCTTTTGTTTTCCTAGTCTACTAGCTTATACAGAGCAGTATTTGGAATATGATCCTTTTCTTGTGCCCCCTGATCCCTCAAACCCTTGGATATCAGATGACACCACTTTCTGGGAACTGGAGGCAAGGTATATAATTTTATTTCTTCTTTTGGGGGAAGGAGGCATAACAGGCTTTTCTTCAAATGTGAAGATTTCAGACAGAGGTATTGCAGAAAAATACTGAAGCAGAAGGCAATGCAGTATCCTTTTCGTCTTTGCATCTTTAGTTTCATGATATGGGAAGAGCTACGGACTAATAAATCTGTGTAAAAAGTTACAGTAATCAGTTTATGGTGTTCCAATGTGGGGAAAAAAAATGGCTTTTTAAAATCTGGTAACATTTCCTAGTTGGAAGTCCTTATCGTTCTGTGAAAGTGCATGCATATCACCTTCTTTCTGTGTGAGTTCTGACTGCCTGGTTACTCATCACTGAACATTGCACAGATACGAGTGATCTGAAAAGTGAGAAATCTCTGGCTGAACTTTAGGACTTTATTTAAATTTTGCACACTGAGTATTAGAATACTCAATTATTGTCAATCACGGGTTTTGTTGTTTTCGCTTCTGTAGCAAAGAGCCAGGACAGCAGAGGGTGAAGCGATGGGGTTTTGGCATGGATGAAGTTTTGAAAGACCCTGTGGGAAGAGAGCAGTTTCTCAAGTTCCTGGAGTCAGAATTCAGTTCAGAAAATTTAAGGTAAATGAGAGGGACTTTATGTTTTAATAGCTTCTGAGATACTTTTTTTTTTTTTCGGATGATCCATTCTTAATTTTTTCTTGACTCCATTAAAAATTTTCCTGTATCTTATCTTTTGGCATCCATTCATGCAGATTGCTGCCTGCTCCCGTATTCAGGCTGAGGGAAAAATTGATATAGTTAGCAGAGACTCACATTATATATTTTCCAATTCACGTCCAACTTTTGGTCAAAATACCCATGTAAAAGGCTTTCTCGTAGCTCATTTTATTATCACAGAACCACAGAATGTTGAGGTTGGAATGGACCTCTGGAGAGCATCTAGTTCAAACTCCCTGCTCAAGAAGGATCACCTAGAACCTAGAATATGTTGCAGAGGATCACATCCAGGCGGGTTATGAATATCTCCAGAGAAGGAGACTCCACAACCTCTCTGGGCAGATTATACAGGTTTTATACAGGTTTAAAACATTGGCCCATTCAAGGCCTGTTCAGTAGCTTTTATTAAGTTTGGTATTATGAAAAAAGTAAAATCTTAAGGAAAAATTTTTTAAAAAATATGTAAGGGATTTAGAAGTAAAAGTCACAAACTTTCACTGTTGGTCAGATTTCTGTGGGTTGTTGGTCTTTTGAAAATCTCCACCAAGATGATGAAAAAGTTTTGCTACTTGCAGATCAGACAACAGAAGTAGTGTGACAGCTACCTCTCAAATTCCTTACTAATTGCAAAACGCAAAGGTGCTTAGTGTATGAATTGTA
>VXAL01011635.1:380425-411660 GCA_013399475.1 Chauna torquata
AAATCATATACACATCATATCATCATATATGAATCATATATATAAGCAGTATTATTTTTATTTGAGGGAGAAATACTATTTGACTTAAAGAAATGATAGTCCATCCATTGACTAATAGCATATTTTGTTGTCGCTATTCTAAGGAAGTCTTATTATGGTAAGGATTATTCCAGAGTTACCAATAACAACATTTCTATAGACGAGTCAGGCTGTATATAGTACTTAAGTATGTACACCATAGTTTTCTCTTTATCTGCCTTCTTGTTGGGTATCATCTATATCATTTCCCATTCACCAATAGCATAAGGAATATAAAATCCTATTTGCACACATTCCAAAATTTAGAAAAATCCGGAACCCCTTTTTTCTGTGCCAGTTCTTATTCCTAAGTAGTGCAGCATAGCCATTCATAGTAGAGTTACCTTTATGTAGCATCTAACAAGAGGCATTTAGCATTTTGTGGTGTTGATTCCTAAATGCTGAGTAATTGCATGGACCTCCTTGTAGTTAATTTAAGATCGTTCGCAGAATAACTGGAGATGGAGTTCTCTAAGTTTCTGGCCATGTTCACGCTCAAACTCTGAATTTTGCATCACAAATGTATATTAGATGTATACTTTATAGACCTCTAGACCTCTAGACCTTATGATATCTCCCAAATTATTTTTTTGCCTTTACCTTCATGGAAATATAGCCTGAGCTGTATGTGTACGATGAAAAGTTCATTAGTGGCCGATACAGATTTTCTTTAATTAACAAATCCAAGTGGTGAAATGATTTTTTTTTCTTTTCTTTTTTTTTAAAATCAGAATGATATAAAAAAAAAGGAAAGATAATTTTTTTATTTACAAAACATCCTGGCAATTCCTTATGCAGAGCAGCTGTTCAAACATAAACCTATCTAGCCTAGTTATATGCTGCAGTTTCTGTGCTTTTCTGTGATTAATTTGTCTCTCTGCCAACTAGAGTGTTACCCACATAATCCCTAGCTCTTTTTTCTAATCCTATTTACAACACTAACCACAGGCAAACTGCAAGTGACTGATCCAGAAAAATACCCTGGAGAAATTTGTTTGGAGCTGATTCTTTGACATGCCATCTATTCTTCTGTCTCTCTCTCTAGATTCTTATATTGGTATTGTAAAATACATAATCTGAGCAACAGTGAATATGAGTTTATGGGCTAACCCTGGGAAGGATAAGGCAGGGGATCAAACTCTTACTGAAAAGATGCTTTCTGTCATGATTAACTGAAGGAAAACTCTCTCACAAACTTCAAATTACAGTTATGAATTCTCAGACTGGGGAAATCATTCCACAGTTAGGCTCAAACAGTAAAGTCAGGTTAGAAAGCATGAATTTGTAAAGCTTGTTGTGTATGGGAGTCAGAATGTTACAGATCTCAGGAACAGAAATGGAAAGGTTTTTGGACATGGTAGTTTCAAGCATTATTGTTAAAGAAAGCTTAAGTTTAAAAGACTACCTGTTTCTTTGCTCACCTGTTAACCTCACTATGGCTTTTTTTTTTTTCCCTAAATTTTTGTATTTGACAGCCACCTCAAGCAAAAGATTTATTTCCATCCACATCTTCCTACTGCAACAAAGTGAATTGAAGTCGGTAGCTCTTGTCCTTTNATAGTTAAGTCTACCAGATACATTGTTTTACTCGAGTGTGATTATCTAGGTAGTTAAATGTCCCAGTATTGCTGTTGCATTAACTTGAACAGAGAGTGTCTAAGCTGGCTGAGAATCTGAGTCTTAGTGGATATAGATCCTGTTTTAAGAAACAGAACTGGGATAAAGAAACTTGAGTCATGAGTTAAAACTAAGAACTGTGCAACCATTAGGAATGCAACCAGGGTTCACTTTCTTACTCTGTATCTGTGCTTTTTTCTTTGCCTGTAAATTGGGATTAATAGTATTTCACTCTCTAAAGGGGTGTTGTAAAGGGTAGCAAAGGAATAAAACCTATCCTTCTACTGGGAGAGGGAACTGGGACAGCCAGTCTCACTGTAAGCCATCCCCAGTAAATCTAGCTCTGCTCGATCATTTAGCAAAGACCTCTTGAAAAAGTCCAGTAAGGTCTATCAGTGTGGTAGTTTCATTACAGTGTGATTGCAGTTTGCTAAAACCCAGGGTGGATTCTGCATTCACCTAACGTAGTCTATGACTTGCAATCTATCCTTACCATGCAGCTTTTTTGGGAGGATCACTTCATATGCAGCTCAATACAGGAGAACAAATAGTTAAAGTAACACATGATTTGGATATCAGATTTATAAAATTCCCAGTGCCTATTACAAACATGGTGAACAGTATTTAAAATTCAAAATACTTAAGTTTTAGCACGATCCAATGCTACTGAGTTCAGCTGCAAGTCTGTCCAAGCATGGAAAAAGGAACTTTCAAAGACATTGAGCTGGTGAAATGAATCTTACTGCGATGTGGCACCTGGAGACCTAATTTCTTCACCTCTGTAGAAAATCCACATTCCTTTCCATATCCTTTCTTTGTCTTTATGCTGCAGAATACTTTGAAAAGTTAGTATTCTTATTCTGACTGTACATTTGCTCCCAGGTGGTTGTTTTGTAGGAATTGCAGCCTGATCTGAAGATCTAAATGGTTTCAGTCCTGCCAATCTGAAAGCCTGTCCAAGTCCATTATGCGATATTGCAGTAGGTGTGATCTCCAAGGCTGCAAAAGCCTCACAGGTTAATCAGTGGAGTGCAGTGACAGGATATCTTCTATGATGCACAGAAGCAAAAGACACTGGACCTGTTGCCCTTTCCTTATTTTTTAGCTTCCATAATATAGGAATAAATTAAGGGAAAGGGGCTTTGAGTTCTGGTTGTTCAGAAAAAGAGGAGACGGACTGAGAAGTTAGCTAGATTTAGGTGTTTTTTTCTTGATAAAGTTTCTGTGACCAGACCTCTGCAAACTGAGATTTTGTGAGGTGTTTATTGTGGACTCATACATTTAAGTTGGTGTAAAAATGTTCTATACTGGCGATAGATGCTTTAATTATGTCCTGTAGAATAAGTAAATTAAAAAGCCACATACAGTACCAAAAATGTGCAGTATTGCCTACAAACTGTTTCAGTCATAGTGCTTAATTTTATGTTTAATTTACTTCTGTTCTGGTTATTCTTTTAATTACACCATGACAGTGCTTTTAGTAGAGAACTGAGAGGGAGAATGGTGCAACAGGTAAAGTTTTCTTCTTAATCCAGCCTGTTTCACTTTCTTCTTTTGTTGTGTTTTGTTATTGATGAGCAGTCTTGATGACTTTAAATGCAAAACATTTCTGTCTTCATGAACAGTGGAAGACAGAGTTACAAAGTATGAAAAAGTATGAAGAACAATTAACTGTCTTTGATGGTGCGGCAAGTCTGAACAGAAACATTGGTAATGACGCTTTCTCACACAGTATGGGCACTGGTAATGTTTATCCCTCACGCTGTTGATTATGAGCCCCTGTTCTGAGTGCTAATTACTTGGCCAAAATGTAATCCTCAAGGCTGACATTGCCTATGCTTTACTTCTGTTTCAGACTCCAGCGTAAACTCCAAGTCCCAAAAATGCTGCCATTTCTGCAGATCAGATCAGAAGAAACTAGTTGCAAGATTTAATTGTTTTCTCTGCCATTTTTTTGAAGACCTTTAGTACCACTGTTTTAAAGCTTGAAGTTGTACTTGGCAAGAAGGTGGATTCTAGGAGTCAAAGAGTAGTCTTTCCTGCTCCTAGAAAATATTAGCTGGTTTTCTCCATGGAGTTTGTTAAAGTTTTGCTGAAAATGCTGAAGGGTCTGTCCTCTGACCTGTTATGTTACATGCACTGGGTGCAGAGCCCAGGTAATACTTGCTTCACTATCTCCGCATTGCCTTAACCTCACACATTTGTGGAGAATCACTGCAGCTTTTCTCTCTGTGTGTTCCTATGTTGTGCCAAATTTAACTAATTAGCTTGATCTGGGATCTGCTGTTGGCTGCATCAGACATTTAGATCAGTTAATGGGACGGAAGCTGTTCTGCAGCTCTGCTGTTTATCTGGAAAGGCCATCCTCACTTTGAAAGTAATCCAGCCAGAGGACATAATCCCCAGATGTCTTGCAACATGTGCCCTACCATGTTGTGTTGCTGGAGATAAAACTATCATGTGCTATACACTCATGCTCAGCTATACATCTGGCATGTGACCCAGCATGGGACAACTCAAATGCTGGGACAGAAAACAGTGGTAAGGTTTATACCAAGCAACTCGGGTGTCTATTCAAATGGTACAGAGCATCCTCTAGAGAGGGTCCCCTACAAACCTACATCAACAGGACTTTTGATTTTCATCCATAGACAGAGAGACTGAGCTCTGATTCCTTCCATGAAGTAGCATCAAGTCTGTGTGTATCATTGTCCAGAAAACGCAGTTGGGTTCCCCTCTCCCCTCTCCTGCCCTTGCATATATTTACTGTTGCAGACTATGTCCCCTTTGCTACAGGGGTCTTTCCTTGCTCTGGTCACAACCCATGAGGCAGAGAGCTATAAAAGAGGACAGAGAGTTTTTTTGATTTGGGGCCCTGTGCTGAGGTCTTCCAGACTCTATTTCAACTTCTTTCAACAGTCTGTGCTTTTGGTTGCCATGTGGTATTCAGAAATGTTATTTCTGAAAATGCAAGAGGTGGCAGCCTTATTTTTGGCATTTCCTAACTTTGCATATTTGACTTTAACTCTTCTGTGGGAGGAGGACGGGCATTTTTTCTTGAAAGCTCAGTAAGTAGATTAAAATATTGATCTGGATGTTGGCTGTGAAGTAAGTTTCCTAGACATAACATACTGCAGAAATCAGAGTTTTCTTCCCACTTTTAAAGAGGTTTCTATATTTAGAGCCTCACATTTTCAATAGGATTTTTGAATGCTAATGTTGGAAGGGTAAAATAAAATTAATTTGTTGAAAAGCTGGTGTTCAGCCTCTAAGAATGCGTCTATAGAACCTTTCTATTCCATACTGGAAGCTGCATGCTTCCTCAAAGAAGTTCAATTTATCTCCTATCTACTTTCCCATAATTGAGTATAACCTCCTGTATGGAAACAGTTTACTTGCAAAAGAAAACAGCATCCTAAGGCATGTTTGTGGTGACTTCCAGAAATATTGGCAGTGATATAAAGGAACAAAAAAAATGTGACAGCTTTGAGCTAGATACTCAGGATGTCTGCAGGGTGATAGAAAATGTGTGTTTACAAAGAACATCCTTCCCTTTCATTTATCTATTCCTTACCTGACTTCGACACACATGAGTAATCATTCAGTCCCAGAAGATGCATTTGAACAGGTAGGCACTGCAGGATATGTGCTTTTAAATGCAAATATTGAAAGCAGCTTAAGGAGACCAAAGTAGGTTGCTCAAATTTGACAGAGTGAACTGAGTTAGAGTTTGTAAGCTGTGCAGTTTTTAAACTTGAGTTATGAGGCCTGTATTCTTACTGCATTGCCTTCAGATTCTCAGGATACATCCCCAGGCTCTGTGCAGATCTCTGTTCAATTCACATTGCAGTTCATAGAGATGAGCGGTGTTACCGAGAATTTTTGAAACTAAAGTTTGTGTTGGCACAGACTCCCTTTGTGACCTTGGAGGAAACACTGTACATTGTTAATATGTTTGCAAAACTGGGACTATATTACTTTTCTATCTCTTGGAGAATTTTAAGGGATGAATAGACTGAAAGACTGTGCATAGATACTCTGGAAACTGGGGGAGTGTAGAAATACCTAAAATAGTCAGCTCAGTAGAGTGAAGGTGACTGTAGTGGCTTGTGAGTGATGAGCACGGGCTCCTTCCGTCTGTGCTACAAAGGAGTTTCAAAACAGGACTGTGAAGGGTTAATTGCTTCCCAGAAGGTAAATCATCTCAATTGAAGAATGTCTTATAGGAGGAATACTGTAAGCTTTTCTTTGCTATGCTTTACTGTCCTCTCTTAAGAGTTGTTGCAGTAACTATATTAGGATTTGGACTGAGAGTGGTATCATTTTGCTTTCTTGGGGGGCCTGAGTGCCATTCCACAGTTCCTTTCCCCTAACCATTCCCTGTTTAACTAAGCTAGGAGAGCTCAGTTTGGTCTCATAGTGTAAGCAGGGCTGAACCACATTTTAAAGGTACATCCAAATTAATTGTCAGCCTTGTAAAATCTGACTTGTTGCACAGTTAACTCCCTTCAAAGTTCAGCTGAAGTGTTTCACAGGATCAGTGATGACAAAACAATACTGAAAAGTTACGGTGGTATGTATTGCATAAGTAAATGATAAAAGTCATACTTTAGTTGAGCTCTCTGAGGCAAAAAAAAAAAAAAAAAGTTATGTAAGTGGTCTGCACCATGTCTAAGCATGGCATCCTGATTGAATTTAGAATTGTTCTGTGCAGTGACAGAGCTTGAATACCCATAAAAGAGGTAACACTAAAGAGCTCATTATAGCAAATGACAACTGAATAACAAAGCTCATAGCTAGCTAGCTGTGATCACAATGTGATCAAGCCCTTTTTAGTGATCCTCCGCCAGATTGACTGAGAAGGATACCAAGAAATGGCTGGCAGTGTACGTGGCTGCCTGATGCTGGTTTGCTCTGCAGCAGAAGAGAAGAGAGAATGGGCACTTCCATTCAGCATTGCAGTAAACAGTATGTATAGAAATGCAATTCTGAAGAAAGAAATGAAATTATAGCAGGCAAAAGAAATGCTTTTCCATTTTATACATAATTTGTGGAGTAAAAGTAATAAAATTACAGATACAGTTATATGGTTTATAGCTTAGCAGGACTCGGATTTATGTAGATAGCAAGAACACAAATTCTTATTAGCTTCTGAAGGAATGTCAAAAAGCAATAGGTTTATAAGTGATATAAGCCTTTGTGGTTCAGGTGAAGTGAAACCTCAGATTAATTCCAGTTAGACGGAAACCTTCCCGTAAGCAAGATACCCATACATAAGTAATGAAGGATTTCTCGCCTTCTCATGAAGGCTTGTAATAAGTGCTTTTTTAAGGCAGCTGGATCGCCTGACACAGTATACCAGTTCTGATCCCAGAATAAATGTATAGATTTTGCCTATTTTAGCATGTTTTAGATGAAACCTTCAATTACTTTATTTTTTTTTAAGAGCAAAAACTGTCGCCACTTCATTAATGATTACACTGAACTGGAAGTCAAGATACTATATTGTGCCATAGGTTCTGGTTAGCAGTAGAAGACCTGAAGAAGAGGCCTATCCGTGAAGTTCCTGCTCGTGTCCAAGAAATCTGGCAAGAATTTCTTGCTCCAGGTGCACCCAGCGCCATCAATCTAGATTCAAAAAGTTATGACAAAACCACGCAGAATGTAAAGGACCCTGGAAGATACACATTTGAAGATGCTCAGGTCAGTTTGCAATCCTGTTTAGGGACATCTAAAACAGAATATTGGCTAGTGAAATGTATATACATAAAATAAGATATATTTGGGAATTAAATGGTAATGCTCTGTTTCCTAAAATGACATTTTGGAAATTCAAATGGGTAACATTTCTTTGTTTCTTGAGGCCTATAAATTGTTAACACTCTTCATGAAACTTCTGTACCTGGAGTAGTCTTCAAGCAGGCTTCAAATTGAGTGGAGCGTATAGTGCTGTGAAAAATGATATTTTCATGTTCCTGTTTTCTTAATCTTTCTTAATCAGCTACATTAAGAGAAAAGCTTCTGCCCCCCACACATTGATTTCCAGTTCTCAAGGTCTGTTTCTGAAGGACTTCCATTGATACAGCCTCAATGTCTGTTCTCTCAATGCACGTCTAAAACTGTTGTCATTTTTAGTAGTCAGAGGTTCCCATCATGAGGAAAATATGACCCAAGTGAGAAAACACTTTGTAATGGCTTGTGCAGAAGTATCATATTCCATGGATGTTGGATTTTCTATACCTTATGAAACTATCATCTTCAGAACATCAGGCAAATATCCTAAACGTGTTCTTCAATTAGCAGTATTATAGGAGTAAAGATCAGCCTGCAAATGCCTTATTTGGCTTTTTGGGGGTTGATTTAGTTGATTTTTGAATACCATAATCAAAAGATACTTTTGATCACGGCTAGGTTTGTGAAAATACTTCTTTTTGTGAGATGGAAGCTATAGTTAAAAACAAAACAAAACAGCAAAATACATATCTCAGTTTTCCTCAGGAAACAAACAAGCAAAACCTCCAAAACCAACCAACTGCCACCACCACCACCGCTACCACCACCAAAACAACAACAGCAACAACAACAAAAACCAAGCACTTACTTAAATATTAAATGAGACACTTCATATGACTCATAACTTAATATTTCATATTTGCAGACTTCTAAGAAAAGCAATAGAAAATAACTGGATTCACAGTAAAAGTCACAGAACTAGTACCATCCTCCCTTTTTCATCAGCAGCCCAGTGATGAAAATTTAATTATTAATGCAAAGTGAGATGGTGTCAAAAGGAGACACTGAGATCATATCCCTGCAGAATTTTCTACAGCTTGATTATTAGGACATCATCTTGGGAGTCAGGAGATGCACGTCCTACAAAGCAGAGAATGGAATTGAATCTGGCCTTTCTACTTTTGGGGAAAGTGCTTTTCTGCTTTTTTGGGGGAAAGTGCCTCTGCCCTAACTAGGAGAGGGTGTAGTTCTACCACTTTTAAAAGAAAGAAGGAAAATCTGTGTGCTCTCATTTTGCTATTATGAGAATAGCAACCTATGATGCAACAGTAAAATTGTCTTAGACACTAATTCATACACACTGTTTTGAAGTACTCTACATTAAGCCAAACATGCAGTTTTTTCTTGCATCTACTGAGCCACTGAAGATTTAGGAGTGTAGTGTACAGCAAAGACACATTGCACAAATGAACACTCTAGCAAGTTTAAAGGTTGAAAAGAAAATACATCCTTGCAGTTGAGTCAGTAAAGTAAAATTAAATTCCTTGCCAGCATCCAATTTTTGTTTCATAAAAATTGGTGTAAAATTTCAACACCGTTTTACTTCCAGATCTCTCTTTTATTTTTTCCCCCCTTTAATTTATGAAGGAGGTTGAGTATGCGATCTTTATGCAAGCAGGACTCTTTCTTCCTGTCAAGCTTCTGCATATTTGATCCAGTTCAGTGTACAACTTGAGCCAGGAAGCTTCCATTTTGCAGAGAAAAAGGGGCACACTGTACCCACCACGCTCCAGCTCAATGCTTTAGGACCTTTGCAGCGTGCCCCACCTGCAGTGGCAGAGTTTTGTCAGAAGCAGGGCCCTGCCTCTTGGGAAAGGGACCACTTACCAGTCATTTTGGCAGTGAGCAAGTCATTTAATTGTCCTTTAAAATGCTTTGAAAAGCATTTCTGGACATGAACGATAGCACCATGGAACTCCTTATCAAATGAGTGATACCTAAATAAAAATAGACCGATTGTGCTAAATAATATCCAGCCTCAATTCCTGACTTATTGTGCATTAACGATACTAGTACCACCTAATTTATTGTTGCTTTTACAGGGCTGATTTTTGCACAGATATAACATTTTAGTGCTCAACACCACTGATATATACAACAGTACCAGAGTCCTTCATGCTCTCAGTTGGCTGAATTGGCTGCTCTCGCAGAAACTGAATGGAATTAAAACTCTCCAAATGAACAAGCATAAATTCTGAATATATGCCAGAATTTCTCAGCTTAATGTAGGAAATACAGTGAAAGCCACTTAGAATCATTCTGTAGAGTTTCTAACAAAACAAAAATTAAAAATCAGCTTTAATTTTACCTTACCATAATTTTTAAGATTTTTTTTTCTATTCACTAATTGTATGCAGTACCACGCTGAGAAACAGTATTTACTTTACAGTTTATTTGCTCTTTCTTGATTGATGTGCTACAAGTTTCCTATAGGAAAAGATAGGGTTTAATTAAAAAAAAGAAAACAAAAATAGCTAACATAATCCAATAGATCTGTAAAAATATTTTTGTGAGAATATTTCCTGTTCAGATTGCTTTTCCTAAAAATCCCTCTCCTAACATTATAACCAGAATGAGATTATATAGTGCCCCACATTACAGATTTTTGGTGTTGTTTGTTTGTTTATTTATTTATTTATTTGACAGAGGTGAGAATGGTCCAAGAAGAAAAGCTCTATAAACTGCCTGTGTCATTTGTTTTCTGGATTAGGGTTTCCAAATTTTTATAGGTCTCTGAAGCATAAATATCTTGGAAATTAGATTAGCCTGGAACTGTTTTTCAGTTTGCATGCGCATTTTTCTTTTTATATTGTCAGCTGGACAGCAGAATAAACATCTCTCAAATGCTTTCAAGCATAGCCTGAGGACATCCTCCCTGGGTTAAGCACTTATCTGTAGTTCTAAATTAGAAACCTAGCACCCTTTCCAGCTTATCAAATCAGAAAAGCATCTCCAGAATCTAGTTCAGAAAATCTGGTGGGAAAGAGTCCAAGGCTCCTGATTTGGTCACTTAACTGAACTGACTAATGTAAAGGAGGTTTGAAACTGGGCCTTAAGCTAGAACTCAGTTGTAAATGCTCAGAAAAATAATTCTGTAGTGAAAATAGGGACAGTAAGTTAAAGAAAAGTGTGCTGTATTCTTTATGCATAACGAATTGGTGGGCTTTCTGCTTTAAGAACAGAAAGCAACTCAGCCTTAGCTGCGGAACTGCAACCTCGTGTCTCATAAAGATTCCTATTCGAAGTAGTGCTAGCTGGTATACATTTCACGGATATATGACTGCCTCCTGTTTTACTTATATCTTCTATTATGGGAGTAACAGCACCTTCTTTCCCTTTCAGGAGCACATTTACAAACTGATGAAAAGTGATTCTTATCCTCGTTTTATACGATCCAGTGCCTACCAGGAGCTGCTACAGGCCAAGAAAAAGGTATTGGTCCATCTTGCCTTTGTCTTGCCACTGTGCAAAGCGGTGGTTATGTTTGCAACAATACTCAGTCTTCTCTCCCCCGTGCCAGTGCAACTGGATATCTGGTAGGTGACCAACTTGGCGTGTTTGGAGGGTCACATACACACAGGAGTTCAATATACATATATGTGTATATATCCTGCATGTGGGCATGTCTCAATAAGTTAATCTAGCAAAACTTATTTTTATTTTTACATCCCATATTGTACTGTTTTCTCTGTTATGAAGCACCTTAAATTGCAAAGTGCTTTACAAATACATTAAAAAATAAAATAAAATCCCAGAAGAATAGTCTTTCATGTTTTGCAAGTTTGCTTATGTAATAATCGTTGTTCTCTTTATTCCACCTGTAAAAGCTACAGAATGTCTTTAGAAACAGTCTCATTCAAATGAATAACTTCTAACTTCTACTATAAAAACAGGGGCTTCCTAATTCTGTTTCTTTCCCTATCATTACATGAATAGTTTTGAATAGGCTAGGAATCTGACTTGAAAGACTGATCATGTCACACTTCTGCAAACAGAGGCTTGGTATGTAATATTTGCTTAGAAAAGTCCAGATTATGGAATGAGTTCCGAATAGACATAGCCCAGAGTATGTGGAGCAGCTTACGCAATACAGATTTCTATAATGGTAAATAATTTTATTAGTGGGCTCTAAATAGTGATCTTCTGCAATCATCTGGGAGCCCTGTGTCTGCGAAATCAGGGCCCTATCATTACCAGAAAAAGGTAGTTATTAACACCGTAGCATTCTATTGTTTATAATGACAACCTAAAATTATATAAAAGTACTGTGTGATTTTGTTTTTTGTTCAAACATTGATTTCTGAAGATCCAATATAGAGAGAGATGTTGAAAATACCAGAATGCTACAACTGTCCGTGTGAAGTCCTTAAGTTTGTGATTGTCAGTTCATTAACACAAGATGTGCACTTCATTATTTCTTTTTATTTTCAGTTTTTCTTTTAAAGCAAACCATTTTGATCCCCATGAAAAATGATTTTTGTCAAATACTATATCTGCTTTGCTCATCTGCTGTTTTGCAGAGTCCCATTACAGCTTCATACCTGTGTTTGCTTCCTGATTTATACAAACTTTGTTTTGCAGTCCATTGTTTCATCAATCCTTTTCTACTCCATTTTTCTTGCTTTTCTTTTTCCCCTCCTTTTTCTTTTTGTTTCTTTTTTTTTTTAATTTTATTTTAAATTTAAGTTGGAAAACACACTGGATCGTCGAACATCTTTTGAGAAATTCACACGCAATGTGGTAAGTTTGTTGCCTCGGAAGACTAGTAAACCTGATGGGACATCCTTCTCCCTTCCCCCTCACCGATCCTTCCTTTCCCTTTTTGCTTCTCTAACCTGACAGTTAAAAGTGTATTTATCACAGTTTGTGAATTTTCCTAGGAATGACAGCTTTATAATGTGCTTTCATTACAACCCCTCCTCCCTAGTCCCTTTCCCACTGACCTCTATAGTCACACACAGAGGAATGGACCTTTGGGAGCCATGCTTTTTGCATTAAGAAGCATGAAATGATTCACTTTTTTTTTTTTTTTTAATTGTAGTAAAGAATCTGTGAAAACCTGCTTGATGTTCCTTTTTCTGGTGCCTCCCAAAATACTAAGCTTGATACAGTTCGAATACATTGGATTTCATTCCTGTCTCCTTTTTGTTTTACTAAAAAAGAGTTTGTCCCATTTTTGTAATTGAGCACACGGAAAAATAAACTATAATAACTTCCCTATCTTCCTTAATGTTTAGCACAGGTTCTTCAAGACCAAAGAATTGATGCTGATGATGCACAAGGGTTTGATTGGGATTTCATTTTGATTATGGACTACAGGAACTGATTTTTATTTTTTAATAATAATTTTGGAAAGATATTTCACCAAAGTGAAAAAATGAAGGCTGGTGAATTTGCTGCGGGCATTCTCTTGCCACCAGTGAAAAGATCCACTGATTTCCTGAAATGTGGGATTTTTTTTTACTTATCCAGTTTCTTTGGATTTTTTTTTTTTAACATTGTGAAAGTTCCAACTAAAGCATTCAACGCATTTATTTTTGTAGGGCAGAAACATCCCTATTTTCCCATGCCATAAAAACTGTACACCAACACTGAGGGCGAGCACTAACCTGTTATGAAAAGAGGTAGAAAGATCTTGGATTATACTCAAGTTTGTCTGCATTGTCTGTTGAATTGTGCAGTTGATGCTGCTGTGTGTGTGTGTGTGTCTGTGGCTTTTTCTGTGACCTGGTTAGTGCAGCTGTGTGCGTTGAAATGAAAAATATGAGAGCTTTCAGCAAAGATCATGGTTTTTGTTTTTTAGTTTCTAGGGAAGGAGATGCAGTTCTTGGAAACTGCCTCCCATATAATGAGGCTTAAGAATACTTCCTCAATTATTTAAATTATACGTACTTTCCAGTAATCAGAACAAGAAACAAATGCAGTGAAAGAACAAAGTTTTGTGAGGCTGTGGGAATATCTCACATGTTAAAACAAAACTGTAATCCTTTAACTACTTTCTTATAGGTAATGGCTTCTTGTAGTATGCTTTGAATCCACTGTAATCAGGAACAAATTCGAATTCAATGGCACAAAGTCAGTAAAAGACTAAAAAGTAAATAAACAGCCACAAAGAAAACTATCCCAATGTTTGAAACAAAAACCCCTATTTTTTGCATGGTGGTGTTGCCATAGCATGTTGCAGTGTGATTTGTGTGTTGTCTAAACAGGTTGATCTGTAAAACAACATTATACACGACAACTTTATACATGATAATTCTACTTTCTTCCATGGAGGTGTTTAACAGGAAGTTCCATAGTAATAAATGAGCCTATGCTAATGAAAGAGAGCACAGAGAGTAAAGCAGTACATCTGGGACCTCTGAGAGCCAGGGTTTTCCCAGTCACAGTGCCGGGCAAGCTACAATAAGCAGATTGGGAGTTTAAGCAGCCAACAAACAGATCAGGAATTGGTTATGGTAAAGAGTATGTAAAACAGTGGCTATAGGGAGAGAAATAGCAAGCTGCAGACAGATGTAAGAAAACACAACACGAAAAGGAAAAAAGTGAAGACAGACCAGGAAACACAAAGATTACTCTCTGATAATCCCTCTCGGAGCTGTGCTGCTGATAAACCAGCAGTTCTGTACATCAGCACTGGAGCGTTGTGCTCTGCAGGCATGCCCACTGTTCAGCAGCTAATCTCAGGGCAAAAGTACCAGAACAGCAGGATGCCAGAGATGCAAGGCAGGCCCAGTAAGGAAGCTGTGAGATAGAAATGGGAATGAGGATTTCTGGATGTGAAGCATCGGTACTTCTTCAGTAGAAGAGGGTGATTCTTTTTTCGTGGTGCAAGCTATCAGATAAAAACTGTGGGTTTGCTTTTCCTCAAACTATTACCCTATGAATTTGGGTGGAGTCTGTCAAGTCGGATCAGCTACAAAAGTAAAACCTGTCACTGCTAGACATATATTCTTGATTAGATCAGCAGCTCTGAGGCTTGCAAGTTACTCCAGAATGTCAGGATTCTCAGCTGCAAACCTTTTCCATGGGAGGACTGAGTTTGCATCCCCCACTGGCCCAGAACCCCTTGCCACCAGGACTCCTTGTTCTTCCATTCTTGTTCTCAGTTATGAGTTTATAATACGTAATTATGCACCTCCATATGGTGGTCCCAACACGCAGGAACAAAGGAAACGTTTCTTAGAATATCCTACAATGTACTGAGTAACATGTTCAGCTGTAAAGGGAGAGACTGTGGTATAGATCTGTTCCTCTGATTATTACAGTAAATAGATGTGAAACAGGTCTTCTACAACCTAGACAAACACTGTGGTCTCTGAATGGTTTAGAAAGAAGAAAATTGTATTTTCACTTCTCCTCTAGTGATTTGAAAATTTAGACTCATTTTCACTGATATTTTTCTCAATTACATCCAAGTGGCTTTGTATTGGATTAAATTAGACCTCAGTTTTTCGATTTGAAGTGTTTTAAAAAAAAAAAAATCACAGTAACTTCAGTTGTGTTTAGGGACTGAACCTGAGAAGATGACCTTGTAATTCATAACCTGATTTGTTAAGCTGGAGACTGCAAGAGATTCCTGAATCTTTTGTTAGACAGATAAGCAATGATTGGAAGTGTGTTATATGTGCTACAGAAAGCATTTGCTAAACTAGGAAGTTTAGAAACTTTGTAAGGGAAATCCCTCTGTATCTTAAATTAAATGGAAATCACCTAAGATAATCTTTCATTATTTTAGCTTGACGGGAAAAAAATAAAAGCAGAGCCACATACACATAAAAAACTAGGCTCAGCTCTGCATTTCTTTGACATTGTAGAGTTTTCTTTCCAGAAAACTTTCAATAATTCAGTGCACTTTATGAAAGCCCTAAATGCACAACTGAAAGCATCAGATATTTAGCTTGCTCTGTAAAGATTATAGTGCAAAATTCCTAATGCTTTTGGCAGTCTGCAACAGACAATATAAAGTGTTAGAAACATGTCTGCGTGCATGTACAATGTAGGTAAAGTAATAGCAAACCGGCGTTTGCTTTATGTGGTATTTATTACCAAACACTCAGTCTGCCTCTGAGTAGTAAACACAGCTGTTCTTGGTTTGCCTCCTTTATTCATAGTCCCAGCTATAGTGTGATATTGTGCTGCTGGCACTATACTGCTGGATAGGTGCATAGATTTGGAATACCTCCTGCACCCAGAAGCGGCCCAGCAAAGCCTTAGAGGCCCAGGGAGTGACAGTGTGCCTCGGGCTCCCCACCGGCCCGCTCAGCCCCTTGGCTTTCCATTTGGGAACAGCTAAGGTCTAGTCACCTGCAGCTCCCTGAAGGAGGTTAGTAGAAAAGCTAAAGGCGTAAGCCAGGGAGTACGAAAATCTCAGTGCTTGCTGCAGTAATGGAGAAGGAGAAATCAGCTGTTTCTGTGGCATTTAAAAATTGAAATTCTGTAGAGGAATTTATATGGGGAAAAAATCAGTGTTAAAAAAAGTCAGGAAACTCCCTCTATCTCAATTAATAACATCTACACTGCATAGAAAAAAAAAAAAAGCAATGAAGGTGCACTGATAACATTGATGGGAGCAAAGAGGTATTTTAAGGAAGACTTTTAGCTTTAATTTCTCACGTGCATCGGGATTTGTGACAGTGGCAGACTGGTAGTCTGAGCAAGACACCTTTGTGAATGCCTCCCGGTGCTTAGCTGTGATCACTGGTCTGGAAACCCAAACCAAAGGCATCTCATTTACAGCGGAGTAGGCTCATTTCATTTCCACCGTATGCAAATTTTCTTGTCTCAGCAGGAACCAAGTTAGGAGGGCAAGAAGGTACAGTCTCCTCCTCAGAGCCGCCCTGGGGAGATACTCCATCACCACGTGTGGGTGTCACAGCTTCAGATGCCACTGTCAGTGTTGGAGTTTTATCTGTTGCTGCATAATTGAGGAAAAGGCAAAGAAACTGGCTTGGTGCAAGTTCGTGGTGTTTTATGAAAATACAGTCAGTACAAAGCTGACCAAACTCAGTTCATATATTAAACCAGACAGCCATCAAATGATAATTGTCTTTGCTCATAACCTCATAAACAAGACCCCATTTAATAACTCTGAGTTTAAAACTACTAAGTTGCATTACCCATGCTCTTCCCAGCTGTCTTCTCCCACTTAGCTGTAAGAACTTGCTTACCAGTGTCCTTTGATGTTTTCCCCCTCCAAACCAGTAACATTAGACTATTTAATGCATGAGATGAGAAATGTGAAGGCCATTTTCACAGTGCTTCAGTCCAATGTCACTTAACATGACATAGCAAATTACGGTCTAGAGATGGAAATTAAAACTCTTTAAAATAGCTTCCTCAGTTCTTATCAGTGGGAGATAGACTTTATAGATGTTTAAACTAGTGTAGTCTCTTTCCATGTTAAAATCTGTCCCTTTACTGAGAAACAATGCAGGTAATATTTCAATTTCACGTTAGTCAAGAAGTGTTTCTTTATGAACAGGTAAAATTTGTTACATACCCGAGAGCTGTACTGTGCCAGACCAGAAGCCCATGTAGCCCTGAAATCCAGACAAGGGCTATATTTTTCTTGAGCATAACATTGTGAACAAGCTTTAATGCAATATCAGCTGTGGGATCTTATGTTTAATGTGCAATCATGGAAGATTTCCTGATTAGACTTTTGAAATTTACTTACAGGTTATTCTTAAAACTTAAAAGAAAAACAGCTAGTCAGAAGAAATCACAAAGCTTCTTGTTTGAAAAACACAAAACAATAGTAAAAATAATAGGCATTCATAGAAATGAAGCCTTTTTCTTTTTCAGGAAAGAGATGACAATGTTTGACTAAAAAGAACTTATGTAATAACTGAAATTTTTCATTTGGACTAATAATTAGTTCAAAAATCTATTGTTAGGGTGTTTAAGGAATGATGCCCAGCTTAGTGAGGAAAATCAAAAGGAGCATCTGCAGGAGACGCCAATGAAGGCTGGCCTGCTTGCCCAGTTCTGCAATGGCGGGCTGGGCTGCTGCATGGTACTGGCACGGCCAGGTCCGTCCCCATCCATTAGGAACCAGTGTGCACTCCTTGAGGTATTAGCCCAGTGACTGCCATTTCCCAGCTGACAAACATTTACCTGTGTCCTAAGCTGCTGCAAGAGTGAGAACTGCAGAGTGGTACCGAAACATGAGGGGTCATGCCTAGGACAAACACATGCTAAATATCTGTCCAGTGCATTGGTGCCTTGGAAAATCTTAGGTTTTACCGCATCCTTCAGATGGTTATTCAAGTTCAAACTACCCGATCTAGCAAGAGCTTGTAAGTTAATCATAAATGAGTGCAGCTCATCAGTAAATGCAAACATTAGTGGGGAAGGAGAAAGAAAGAAAAAGGGAACATCACCTTGTGTACAACAAGCAAAACCAGGAATATGCAGTCGCTCAGCCACTGCCTCTTGTCTATGGACTGTTGCAGGACAGGAACCAGCCCCAGTGAGAAATGAGGAGAGGACTGCAAATCCCCACATTAGGCAGGAGGCTTTCCTTGCACATACAACCACTTAGCGCTGCCACTGTGGTGAGAACTCATCCCCTAAATTCAGTAAATGCTAACTTCCTCCTCTTCATCACCTTTCTGAAAGAGAAATACGCAGGCATAGCTGGGTGAGAGCAGCGGCCCATGCTGCTGTGGAAATCAAAGCAGAATCCTGACCCCCTGGGCAATGCTAAAGCCATCTGCCTGTGTTAGAGGAGTGAGGGCTGGCTAAATCCTGGCCAGAGACTTACTGTTTCTGTTCCTGTGCCTTTCCAGATGTGCTTCTGTCAGGGGCTGTTTATACTGGCTCCATGTGTGGCACCAGGGATGTCACCTGGGAGCTTTGCCTGCTGATGCCAAGCTGCCAGTGTGCTGCAGGTGTGCCTCATGTGAGCGGATGGGGAACAGTGAGAGCAAGGAGGGTTGATCCTCGCTCTGTGTCTCATTTTGCTCCCAGTAGGTTTCATGGTGTTCTCCCTTACCCAGCTGGATGCGTGGAGTTTCCCTTTCCAGTTCCACCACCAACAGTCCTGGGGACAATAAAGAAACATGAAAAAGGAGCCACTGAGGCTGCTTAGCAGACATGATGAGAATTAGAAAATTAATCTTCTAATCTTCGTGCATTTCAGCTCTGGCCTCTATATAAATTTCATATTGATTTCTTATAAGTCACATATGTATTAAGGTTGTTGCTGACTTGTTTGCCAGATTATTTGAGGTGTTAGTGTATAAACAGGTCAGTCAGCACATTTGTACTTAGCAGCTCATAAATCTGCATGTTTTTGTAATTTTCTCCCTAAGATCTCTAAAAGTACAGTTGGAAGGACAACTCTGCATTAAAAAAGTTGATACATTAAGGTAGGGATACGAACACTGAGACCAATTGATTTGTTATTCATTGACGTACTTGTTCACTCCAGCTGCTCAGCTGCCTCCTCTTACTCTGACCTCCCTTGTCCGGGCACGTGTGCGGGGTTTCATTTAGGCTGGTGTATTACAATAAAGTTGTTAAATAGTTTCAATTCATATGTCCAAATTGTACCAATACAGACAAAAATCCTACTCTTGTTTAGAATTTGGCCACACACTTCTACATGTTGATGGCAAGAATATATTAAAAATATTAGGGATCTTCTTCTTGTTCTGTAGATGAACATCTACTACTTCTTCTGAATTTGTTTTCAATTGTTCTTTAATCTTATTAGTACAGGAAACATTTTCCTGTGTGTGATTAGTCATATGCTACACCTCTCAAAACTGGGCTGTTTGGTGCAGTTGAACAAATCAAAATTTGGCTTATGGAAATGTTATTAATATTGGATCTGAAAGAAACAGATAGGCTCAACCCTGGAATTATAATTCACAAGGGACAATCCTTACATCGTCTGTAAACTGAAAAAATCTGGAAACCTCCTAGAAGTGATAACTAGGAATCCCTACTGCACAGAGCTAAAGAATTGGGTTTCATTTTAAAAGTGTATTCTGAAGCAGAGTTTGAAAGAAATAGTCTGTAAACTGGAAAATAACAAATGCCCACAGAACTCAATAAGAAGATGGGACATTCCTCTGCTTAGGGCTGCTATGGATTCTGTGCCTTAAAAGCTTATTTTCCCAGTTCAGAGGAATAACTGTGATTTAGAATAAAAATGGAAGGAGATCTCTTAAGGAAGGCGTATTGTCTAAGTTGTCACTTTTCCACCCGTAAGATAAGTTAGAAGTATTAATGGCTGGAAAAATGTTGTTGTTCCGGAGGACACTTCAATATCTTTTAAGGAGTGTAATATTCTCTGAGGCAGAGAGGGGAGGTGGAGGAGAGGACCATCCAGAGAAATCCTGATCACTGTAGGGCTTAGGAGAAAAAGTATCCAAAGACCATCTGCTTACTGTGGTGAGCAGTACCCAGGTAGGAAGTGATGCAGAATACCTTAAAAATCGTCATGACATCTGAATGTGTCTGTAGGGAAATTTTCAATTAATACATAAAGTAGGATTATCAAGTCAGTTCAACTAATTAACCAACAGCTTTTTTTGCCTGCTGTTAGATCAAAACTTCCTACTTTATGTAATATCACAGTTCGTTCCTGAGATGCTAGAATGTGGTTATTGTTCATTAAACATTCCATGGAATTACAAATCCTAAGTAATCAGTTGTTGCAGATAAGAATAAAAAATTATTTCACAGATTTTATTGCAGAATAAGAGCTTGTGGAGCTTTCCAGTGCAGCATTGAGTGAATTTTTTTAATAATTAATAGAAACCTCCAGGAAGGAAATTAATTTTTAGACAATTGAATACTCAATGGAACTCATACGTATTTACAGAAAGTAGCCAAGCTTGTAGGCCTATAAAGTTAAGCACAAAAAACTTCACCAAAGGCAAAGATCAGCGTATGCTCAATATTTTCTTAGATTATGTCCAAGGCTGACAATCCTCAACTGCCTAAAAATCACTTAATAATTTTGGACATGCTGTCTTATGTGGTATTCCAGTGCCACATAGCTGTTGAGACTTTTCTGACCATTTAAAAATAAAAGATGTATTAGTATAGCATAGTGGTTTGAACAGCTTACCTATTACATTAGAGGAAAACATAATTTAAGGTTAAAGAAATGACAAGAAATACAATTTAATGTGGGTAGAAATTAACAGAGTTAAAGCTAGACATAGGGAGGAGACCATGCCAGCAAGGAGACTCGCCATCTTTCAAGGAAGCAAATATTATTGTTGTCAGGTGATATGGTGAACTCAATAGATGAGCAATCTAATCCAACACTGCAAACCATGATTTCCCTTCGAAATTGTATTGTAGGGGAAAAAAATCATCCTCGTTTGTTCGGCTTTTATTTCAGAGCACAAAGAGTAAAATAGCTATTCTTCTTTTTGTGAAGACACATTCTGGTACATTGCCTTTGAGCAAATGCTTGAAACCAACTTGCATATCCCTTTGAGCATAAAATTAATTGGTAAGGAAAATAGATATTAAATTGTTTAATTGTTTAATTCCACTGATAATACAACAGATGACTTAGCAACTCATCGATATGGCAGAATAAGTTCATTTACCATTTACTGCAGATGTAGCATCTCTTCACAGTTAAATATTTCTTACTGTAGAGTCCTTGAAGTCAGTTTGATTTTTCTGAGTTGTGCACTTAAAATGAACAATACAAAAAATGTAAATATTAAATATCCTTTAACTGGAGAGTTAGACAGAGCCATTTGCTATATAATGTTTTGTGATCTATTTATGGTACGTTATCAGGGTATGCCTGTGGTATTTTAAGGAGTGCTGTAAGCTTGCTGTGCCAGCTCTGCCTCTGTTGAATTGGAGCCACAGTATGATGTCCCTAAGAGAGCTAACTGACATCTTATGTGGTTTCATGGCTTTTGTCTGGCTCAGCGAAAGCTCAAATCTGCCTGAAATATACCATGACAACATACCCTACACTATCCTCTTCACAATGTAGAGCTAACTCTTGTGGGACAGTCATTATACCTTAGTAAACGAACTTGCTAAAAAAATGAAACGGCATCCTTGCAACAGGAGGAATGATAAGGAAAAAGACATTGTGGAAATCCATACACCTTCTAAGCAGTGTTATGCAGTCCTGTGTAATATACCCAAGCAATGTTCCTTATAAATAGTAAATGCAGTCTCAGCAAATCTATAGCTGAGTTCATGGAAAAGCTGCTTTCCTGCCTGTATGCAATCTGCCTCTTACTTTCTTACCTGAGCTTTAAAGTAGCTTTTTGCCATCTGTAACAGAGCTACTGCAGTGTGCACATTCATCTTTGTAGCTTAAGGCACCCGCGCTTGCGGTGGCCTTCTTGAAGTTCTGGGAGTGACCAACAGCAAAGCCTTCAGCAGTAGTTTCTTAGCAGCCAAACCCAATCTCACTCAAAACTGGCATTTGAATTTGCTGGATTATGCCGTGAAACTGGCTGGCTGGCTCACAGTGCAGGTGTGCAAGCGTAAGGGCTTCCTGTGGTTTAAGATTTGACAGACTCCAGTTGGTGCCCCTAGTTATTTGACAGTGATGTGGCAACACTAAGGGGTTGCTGATGAACAGGTTTGCAGTGATCATGCCTCTGTTTTCTGTTTTTGTTTTTTTGTTTTTATCTTTTCCTCAGGGGAAATCGCTCACATCAAAGAGGTTAACCAGTCTAGTGCAGTCCTACTAAAAGGATCACCTTGTAGCATGGAAGCAGACTCAAATCATTATACATACTTTGTAGCTCACTGATTGCCTGAATCAGAGGACAGTAGAACAAGATGTTGCATGAGCAAGGACCTGACTTGTTTTCTTTTGTGTATACTAAGGCATTACAGACTCCGAGGGACTCTCTAGCCTTTCGATGCCTCCATTTCGAAAACTGTCTGCTCACTTCCTCCTTCATATCAAGCTGGATCTGTGTCTTTTTATTTTCTGCAAGCTCAAGTACAGTGAAAAAAAAGCTTCTGCTAGGCACAGTTTATTAAAAAAAAATACGTCAATCAAAAACTGGAAGAAATGTAAAAAAATGCATATATTAATAAATATACATATGGCATCACATTTATTGCACAATAAATTAGCACAGAAGGTTTCATTTCACTGATGTATTCACATTGAGAAAGAAAGCCTGTGTCTTTGTCTGTTGTCTGTATATTCTCTGTTAATGTTTCTTGCATTTATTTTTATACCATATTTAAAAAAGAACACCTTTTACTCCAGATGTATTAAAGTTGATCCTTTCTCTGTAAATTTGTGTATGTTTATATTGTTGTTTTATCTTTCATTAAAAGATGCAGAATCTCTTTCCTTTGGGAAGTTTGAGATTTTAATGTCGAATCTGAAGATTAGTCAAGAGCGAAATCATTCCCAAAAGTTACATACCTTGTGCTTTCTAAGAAGTGACATGAAATGGCATTTTCTTTCTCTCAGTGACACCTAACCAAACACACTTTACTGATAATCATTTACTCTTTATTTTCTTTTTATCAAGCTAGCAGCAGTGAGACCTTTCCAGCTTGCTCATCATCACATAAGCAAACCTTTCTTTAAGCTAGGCCGGGTCTGTAATAGTGCAGTCTGCACAGTCTGCTCAGTGATTCAGTTGCTGTCCAACAGGAGATCAACTGAAGTGCATTTTCTTAGGAACGGATGTGAAGAAATCTAGCTGAGAACATGAGTGTGTATTTGCTAAGTATGACACCGTTTCTTTCTCCTTGCTGCCATGTGTGATACAATGCAACATTTTAAGCTGAAAAGGTAGTGGTTTGGGAGTGCTGAGAATAGAGCGCAAACCTTAGGTAGCAAGTGCAGGAACTTGCAATTTTAATTCAGGGGCTCAGTTCAAGTGTGCTCATGGTGCACGCATGTCTAATACTGAGGTTACTCACAAAGACCTACTCATAGGTTTACAAGAGTGTGTAGCTGTTGTCCTTGAGACAAGGGGTGTGGAGCCTTCTAAATCTAAATTGAGCTGGAACCAGAAAACCTCTGCTTGGCAGAAGAGAAGCAGCGCTTTTGGCTGATACAGATGATGTAAAGATAGTGGCAGAATCTCTGAGCAGAAGAGCGATGGTGGGAAGTCAAATGACAAATACCTCCAGGGCATTATAGGGTGCGTAGGACAAACATGCTGAAAGAGCCTTTTTAGCAATGCACAGGAGAGACTCAGGACAGGCAGAGCTGGTGCCATCTGTTGTACTGACTTTTGTGTGATATTGACAAACAGGATCTTGTTTCTAAGGGACTACCAAACGTAAAAATGCCACCCCACCCCTCCCACCCCCACTCCTGACACAAAGCAGGATGGTCACAGGCACAATCAGGCAATAAATTTGAATACATTCGTGCTGGAGTCATCTCAGTTAACACCAGATGCCTACCTGCGTTGCTGCCACTGGGACAGGGCTGCTGAGCTGCTGTAACCCTGACTGCAGCGTCTCTAGAGGGACAGTCTGAACAAACCCAGGACCAAACGCATTGTACATCACCATGAATGGCTGCCTGCCTGGTTTTTGCTCAGTTGAATTTTCTAGGGGTTTGGGATTTTTTTGTTCTTTGTTTTCACAAGATGCTGTGTTTCTGGTTTCTAACTAGGATAATAATCACTGCAATAAAGTGTTGCAGTTTCTGTCAGCACAATTCTTCTGAGCTGGGTTTTATCACAGAACACTGGAAATGCCCTTCAGAGCTTGATTTTATCAAGAGCTCCACCTGGGTCAAGACAAAATATTCACAGTCTAGGGAGGCCAGATGAATTCTAATAAATAGCCACACTGAACCCTAACTCGGAGATTTGATTTTCCTTTACCACAGAAATGCAAGCTCTAAGGTATGAACTTGGGGCCAGGAAATCCACAGAAATTTGAGCTCTGATCCACTTCTGAGTGCCAAACGGAGATATTTATTTCCAAACTCCTGCTGCCACCATTGCATCAGCTGGTATATTGCCTGCTTTTCCTTAGGATTTAACTAATTAGATACCAGCATCTGTTTTTAAGAATCACTCCCCTCAAATAACTAATGTTTCAAATTCATGCGTTAGATATTCCATTCAACTTTACTCTAAGGAAATTACATTTTTTTTCTTTTCAAACCAGTTTGCAACACTGACTGGCCAATAAAAATATGTGGGGTATTTGTATTCCTGAACCCATTTTGTACTCATTCTAGTTCTTCTTTTGCTTCAATAAATATGAAGGCTGTATCGAATGGCTGTCTTTTCCTGTCTTTGTGCAGGATTTAACACAATGACTGTAAAGTAAGAATATGCATTACAGTAAGGATTTCAAAGTAGTCAGGGAGCTGTATCAAGGTTTTGTTTGAACGTTGTTTGAAGTGATGCAACTCCACTGTTACCCATGAGTGAATTTGGCCCAAAAAGACCAAACAAAATCTGCTCTACAGCCAGTTGATTTTTAAAGGGTTTGTCTGCGATCTCTTCATCCCTCCCCTGATCACTGTCATCTGTCAGTGTTGCCACGCTGGGAATGGAAGCTCCAAGTAGCTTCCCCAAAACGTCCCCACAGAGAAAAAATAGATGTTTATAGATGTTTGTTTCCAAACTTATATGAAAAAACACTTCCACAAAAAAAAGATTAACATAGGTTAAGGCATATTTGTTCTTACCGTGGCAACCCCCAAGCAGCTGAAGTATGGTTTTGCTTACACAGTGGTGTATCCATTAGGAATTTCAGTGAGGTCATGAATCAGCTGAAGAGAAAAAAGGTCGAAGTGAGAAACCCAACCTGAACAGGCTATGTTTCTGGCCTCCTGGGGAAGAGCTGTCAGTCAGTGCCTCCTGGCACCTCCGAGGAGGCTGGAAACACCCTCCATTGGGGGATATTAATTTTAATATTCTTTAAAGGAACCACTTGACCTGAGAACAGCAGATCATTCACCAGATCTTCTGTAAGGTGCAATTAAAAACTGCTCACTGACCCTACAACACCAAAAGGGAGGGAAAAGGCCTTGAAGAGCGAAGAGAGAAAGAGCAAAATGCTGTGCTGAAAGAGCAGTGGAGACTGGCCAAAAATTAATGAGCTGAAGGTGAAGAGAGAAGAAAGAAATAAGAATTAATTGCGGTGACCAGAAAGGAACCAACAAGGAAGGAGAACTCAGGCACCGAGCGATTTGGCGCAGGAGAGGCAGTGTGCCGCTGGTGAGGTGCCAGGGCCGGGCGGAGCTGGAATCAACGCCCTCAGAAGCAGTCCGACAAGACCAGCTGCGGCTGCCCCTTTACAGCCCAGCAAGGACATTTTTTTTTCTGAAAGAAAGCTCTTAATACCAAATATAGGGAATTGCTTTTTTCAAATTGCAGCCCTATTATTGTTTGAAATCATACGGCATAAATGCCAAGTAGTCCTCCAAGAAATAACAAATAGGAGAGCAAAAAACACTTCCAGAAAATGAGAACTACAGGAATGCATTCAGGATGTTTACTTATTAAAAATATGAATGAAAGCCAAAGCAGACAACTAAAGTGAGAGAAGCCTGTTTTCTTTAAGTAACAATTGGGAATCACCAGTGATCTGTTGTGGCTCTTCCATTTATTTCTCTTTATGCCAAGTGATTAGCATCTGTTTGAATTTAGATTTTAAAATTGCCATATTTTAATTTCCTTTCTAGTTAGAGATGTTGTGCACAGAACCAACACCACTGAACTTATTAACTTAACTGCATAAAACATAGAAATTTTGCTAAAAGAAAGTTAATAGCTATAGGGACCTGTATAAAAAAAAAAGATTTTAATCCCAAGATATTCAAGGGAAATTACCAACAATTTATTTGAACATATTCTGCATCCATAATTCATTTAAGCACATTGCTAAGTAGTTCTGAATAATACAAATTTACCTTTTGATCTGACTAGGCTAAACAGATTAATGTTTTTGTCTCTTGTGAACTGAAGATATGCTGAAGGAGCCCCAGTATCAAAGACATGGAGGGGTACAGAGGATGATCTGAGGCCAGGCTCCCCATGGTTGTGCTATTCTGGACGGTGGAGTCCTCAAGTGAGGTTGGTACAAATAAATGCGTTTTGTTCGTACAGACATCAGCTTGAGGACTGCAGAGCCTCTCCAGACACTCATTATCTCTTCCACTGCAAAGTTTTTTTCCCTAATATCTAAACTAAATCTTCTTTGCTTCAATTTATTCCTTTATTTTTTGATCAGGCTGCTATATTCATTGTAATAAAATATCCCCTCCATTTTTGCTCAAAAATGTAAATAGCCAATGCAATGTTACAGTCCTCTTTGGTTTCCTTACTGGTGTTTTCTGAAGTGTGGATTGACTCCATTGCTCTCCTCCAGCTTTCGTAGAGGACGGCGTCCGGAGCAGGCAGCGGTGCTCCCGCCCAGGCTTTATGGGAGGAGGGCAGAGGATGTGTTGTGCAGGCGGTGCTTCTGTCTATACACACAATGGCAGGGCTTGCCCTTTTTGCAGTAGATGGTCACCACTGAACTGTGTCCCACGTACGTGGCATTCTGATGCCTAGGTTCTTTGCAGTAAAATGTAGGCGGTTGTAGGTGGTTGTTCCGCTTAGTGTGTAGCGCACTATGCCTGGGTCAGTGAGGTGTCTTCAGCTGTCCACTGAGTAGCATGCTAGTTTTTCAGACTGTACTTCTCTTTTACCAAGGTCACTTCTCTTTCTTTACTCTAACCTGTGAAATACTTGTAGGCCTTTTTCCTGATGATATCTTTATGTATGAGTGGGAGTGAGGAATCTGCTGTCCTGATTCTTTAACACTAATACATGAATGATAGTGGTTATCCTCATCACTATTTGCCATAAGGGATCTGTATGTGCAAATTGTTAAGAGAAATTGCCATGACAATAAACTCTGAGAACCTGCACAAATTCTAGATGATAGCCCTTGTTTACAAGGGTGGACATGGATAGTAAATATCAAACAATATTAAGACACGATTGTAAATGTTACCTTGTTAGTGGCATTTGCACAATTTTTATTGTACTTTTTCTTTGCTCCCAAAATATATTCTGACGCATTCACCTTCATTGTCTCTTTCTCTCTCTCTCTTTTTTGAATTGACTAGATTTTGAAGTTTCTCATTAGATTCATCATAGACGTCACCTTTCAAAACAAATGCTATTTACCACTCTTGCTATTAACCTTGTGGCTGCTGCTTCTTCTGTGTCAAATAAACAAAGCTTTTCATTATTCATGTAACTTTTCTATCCACCTCTTTATTCCTTTCCACCTTTCCTTTTTGAAAAATGCTTGGCAATGGCATTTTTAATGTAACGTACTTTCCACCTTTTTGCTGAATGTATAACCTGAAATCTATGACCTTTCTTTGAGTTCATCTCTTTTTATGCACTGTTCTTTATATGGCTCATCTGTTCTTTCTTCTCTTCCCCTCCCTCTCAGTAACACCTTTTTAGGATTCTCAGTCTTTTATGGTTGGACTAGACGATCTTAGAAGTCTTTTCCAACCTAAACAATTCTGTGATTCTGTGATGGTTCTTTTCCTTTGTTCCTCTGATCCTCACTGCATGGATCCCTCCTGCGTGTTCTTACGGAGACCACAAATGAATGCTCTTTGCACTTCCCTCCTCTGTTTTGTCTTTTTTGGACTTTAAAGAAATTACAAGAAAAAAAAAAAAAGAGAGAGAGAGAGAGAGAGAAAACATTAAAGAAAAGGCTGGTCAGCAATTAGGACCAGGGCTGATGCAGAACATGCCTCTGACTGTGACCTGATCTCACGGGACCTTCCTGCCCTGGTGCCTTCCTCTCCCTTCTCCTGCTTCCACCAGCTCTCCAGTCTTCCTCCAACCATTGCTGCCCCGAACTCCCTGCTTTAGGGGATGGCTGTTAGCGATGGCACCTTCTTTGTCGAAACTGCCTTCCAGGTGCCTCCACAAAGGCAGGATCCCGCACCTTGCTGGGACCCCCATGACTTGTCTGGATGCCTGCACAGGAGCATGAACCTGCCAAAACAGGAATGGAGAGCTGTACTGTCTGGCCTTTTCTTCCTTCCCTCCCCAATAAACTTAGCTAACATTGGTAAACAGCATATAAACGACACATATGACCGAGGCAGGAGAGGCACGGGGGCTTACAAGGCCCAGGAAGACCACTGGTGTGGGTGGAGAAAGGGCCTGGGTGGTGTCCCGGGAGGAGGTGCCTGTGCAGGGGTGCCATCACGCACAGGGAGAGCCCTCCTTCTCTGCGGGTCCTCGCTGCGGACCTTGAAGGAGGTAGGACGGAGATGGATAATCCGTAGCTTAGATGCGCTGGTCAGGTGTGGACACAAGGAAGTCTGGTCAGTTACTCCTGTGTTGGGGAGGACGGGGAGCGGGTGCTGAGGTCGCTCACTGCAGGCACTGTGATTCAGAATAAATTGGGAGCTTGAATTTCTCTTGGGGCAACAGAGGGTTGGGGGGTCTACAGGGTGACACAGAGCATCTCAGCCTCTTGTCAAAGAAAGTGTCTGTGGGAGGCAGGAAGGAAGATTCAAGTCCAAGACTAGGAAATGTTTCAAAGTCTTGATCCATACTGGTCTAAGAGGTAGCTCCAGTGAAACTAACAAATGGGCCTATAGAAGCCCATATTGTACCCTAAATCACAGGTAGTTCGCTGAGGGAGGGGGCATGAGTGTCAAATTTCATCAATAGAGATGAACGTTTTTTCAAATGTTCTGGTGTGTTAAAAGGAGACACTAGCAGAAAAGTAGACTGCTGAATATACAGTGGAGGTAATTAGACAGATTGTGCTCACTTAATGATGGAATTGGTTTCCAGAAAGTCAGTTCTAGGGAACAGCTAAGTTTGTAATGAGTTTGGGTTGCTCCTTTTCTTCTTCTTCCACCCCACCTGAATTACTTCACCAACCTTGCTGGGACCCTGGCAAAATCTCTTCTCCTGCTTTCCTTCTCAGTGGTTTTCCTCATCCTTTCCTGTATCTGTTCCAAACCCCAGATATGGGGCAGTAACTGCAGCTACGCTCCCACTGCTGCATTTGTTTGTGTGTGTGGGGTTAATTTGTATGTTTATCTTCTTCCTTTAATGGGAGCGCATCATGTCAGACTTTCGTTTTGTTCCAAAGGGCTTCTTCGCAATGCAATTGCTGTCATACAGACCCATATGATCATGCATATGATCTGTTTTTCTGTTTACTCGCATATTATTGACATTTAGACATTTTACTGGAAAAGAAAAAAAAAAGATAAAGAAAAAACCTTGAAAGTTCTGATTTTTAGATATTTCTTCTGCTGTTAGTTGGAGCTGACTGGAACTAAAGACAAACGAACTGACCTCTTCTGTCTACTCCAACCCCATTGCCATGTTAAAACTGCACTTCAGGATTCCCATCTACAAGGAGAGCTGAGCATCTGCTTATCTTCCAGTGCCTCTCTTGGTGTCTCCCACTGCTTCTTCCTGCCCCAGACTCCCAGCGTACTGCCACTGAAATCAGAGATGTGAAACCTGCAAGACTGAATTTAAAGCGTAGTTACCCTTTGCTCAGTAGGCACAACGGTGCTAGCTAGCTGGATGCCAGTTGTGTCACCTCTTTGGTACAATAAGGTGGGTTTTTTTCTTTTGAAAGATGTTTTGGATGACTCCTGTCACTCCCCCCACCCCAGACCACAGCACGTGCTGGGAGCGCACGTGTGTCTCTAGGAAGCTTTTGAAGGCAACCTCTTTCCACCAATGGCACAGACAGTGCAGGGCAGCTTTGATCACTTTGTGTCTTCTAAAGAGAGAGACACGGAGAGAGAGGAGGGAGGGACAGCGCATAAGACTAACCGCTGGCATTGTGACACCAAGGCCCACCGCCAGCCCCGCATTGTGGCTACCGGCTTCTGTGTCCTGAGAGCACCTGCGGGTGGCTGCAGACCTCCTCTTCCACGTGTCGCCAGCGAAGCATCAGGGGTAAGCGGAAGAGGAGAGGGGACACACGTGCACTCGGTGGCACTGCCTGGCACGGAGCTCGGCGCTGGGAAATAGAAGGCTGAGGCCAGGCACTGGGAAGACAGGAGGAATTTGGTCTATGTATCCTTCAAACCATGCTGAGCCCGCAGCTTTTATTTTTCATCTAAATGACGTTTGCATTGTGTAGAAGAAAAGAAGAAAGAAGAAAAACCTTTACAAACCCAATGTGGTGAAGACTTCTAAAGTTGCCCTTAGATGTTGCATCCTTTTCCAGACCCTGAAAGCTCCTGTACCAGGCTGGAGCTCATTACTCCTCATTACTGAGGCCTTGCGGTCTGTGGCTGCCTGCATGTTCTTGCTCGGTCAGAGAAGAGCTGTCTGCAGCAGTCAGCATCACTCCTTAATATAATGCAGAAACGGCTTCTTTTAACAACTCTCTCCTGGATACTGTAACTCTCTGTTTATTGGTACTGACATGGTACCACCAGCATGGCCAGCATATCAGAACTGGTCTGCTACGATTCGGCCAAAATTTTAGTCCTGCTAAAGAAAAAAAATGTAATCTGAATGGTACTACTTACTTTGACTTGTGTAATGTTTTAAAATACAAATTATATAAGCTTATTGGATGGGACGTTTCTGGTATTCAGTATAACCCATCATTTAAGAAATCTAAATAGAGCATAAAATCAAAAACAAAGGAAGCAGGATAAGTCAAAACAATTTTCTTTACCATAGCAAAGCCAACAGTTTGGTGTTGTAAAAGGTGGTGGTGTTTATTTTCTGATGTTTTCGGGGGGGGGGGGGGCGGGTTTGTTTTTTTGCTTTTTTTTTGATTTA
>VXAL01011635.1:411744-441454 GCA_013399475.1 Chauna torquata
TTGAGGGCAAGCCGTCTTACGCGCTGCGAACTGGCACCGACGGAGAGCAGAGAGCGCTGACTTCATTTCCCCAAGCCCGCAGCTGTGCTGCTGCTGACAGCCGCTTCAGAGCCACTGCAGCTTCGCGTCCGGCGTCGGCGACCCAAGCCCCAGCCGAACGCGCGTGTGGCCAGCCGCCCCGTGTCGCCACCCGCTCGTGGGCCGCTCGTGGGGCGGCAGTGACACCTCGTGGGGGCGTGCAGCCAGCGCTGNCGCCGCGGCGAGGGAAGGCGCCCGCGCGTCCTGAGTGGGGCCGCGGCGGGGCGGGGGGCAGGAGCTGGGGTAAAGCCGAGGGCCGGCTCCTGCGCCTGCCCCGTGGGAAGGGCATACCGGCGCTGCCCGGCAGGCGTGCCTCCCGCCCTGGCTTTCCTCCTGTCAGAAGAGTGGGACATCGGGGAGAACGAGGAGCGAAGCGCCCGGGGCGAGCCGAGGGAGCTTGGCCGGTGCTGAGCTCGACACCGAAAGCAGCCCAAACGGAGCAGAAGCCGAGGCAGCGGCCGCCGGGCAGAGCCAGCGCGCCCGGCCCGAACTTGGCCGTGGAGGCCCGCGGGCGGAGGCCGGGCTTCTCAGTGACACGCGTGGCTGCAAGCGCCCGTCCGGTGCCTTCCCACGGTCGGGGGAACCCAGCGTGCCCGCAGGAGGGAACGGCAGCGGTGAGCCTCCTCCCCGGGAGCGGTGGGCGTTGAAGCCGTGCACGGGAGAACCGCTCCCCGTTGCTCCCCGAGTTCACCCAGGGCCGTGGGATTTCACGCGGGTGGCCTGCCAGCCACCGGGCGGGCCGGGGGGAACCCGCTTCCCCCTGGTCCCGCTGTTAGGGAACCCTCCTGCCTGCGGTGCTGCGGGCAGGCCAGCCCCGAGTGCGGCGGCATGGTCGGTACAGCTCGCCACGCTTCGCTCGCCGGCTGTACCTGGCTGAGAGCGAGAAGACAAACAGCACCTAGCTGCTGTGCTGGAGTCTCACTGCCTTCCACCTGCACGGTTAAAGGACACGTGCGTGCTGAAATGATGCATGCGAATACACGGGTTTCCTGTGCACTGATTTTAGGCTGCCTTTGCCCTCTTCTCCAGACCACTGGTCCGTGCGTTGGGATTGCTGAGAAACTGACTCTGTGTATTTCAACCATCTAGTATTTTTTGCATGTCCAATTCCAGCCTCACCAAAGAGGCTGCACTCACTGTGTGAGGACAACAGGCAAACCAGGGCTGTACACCCTGATGTCTTCAGACGCTGAACCATTTTTGGGAAGATTTTCTATGGAGAATCATGTATGTGGGGAGATACTCCGCAGCTTTGAAATTTAGGGAATGAAAGGAATGTTTTTGATCCTTCCCAGCCATTTGTAATAGACAGCCAACCTTCATTATGTAATATTTAATGAAAAATATATTAGGTACTTATATGTAATATTTTTTATGTCTGGACTGGATGCTATGTAAAGCAGTTGTCCCAGCTTTAGGGGGTGGAGAGGTTTGTCTTTGCTTGGATAAATAGCACTCCCCTTTGGGATGGTGTCGTTTGGTAATTTCTGCCACATGTTCTTATGAGTAGGATGTTTTTGTTTCCTTGCTGTGTCTCCCCCAAGTCCTGCTGGGTAATATTTCAGATGGTCACGGTCAGAAAAAGCATGTGACAACTTCCAGATGTTCAAATAATCAAAGCGATCTGCAGATCTAAGAGAACACACCAACAAACAAATGAAGGATAACTTGAAGGGCTGCTGTCGAAGTGGGGGGTCACGTTCAGAGGTGGCGCAGCAGGCTGAGCGATATTCTTTGAATATCTGGAGACTTTGCTGATGTCTACATTGCTTGCTGAAAACGAGACGGGCTGATGATGTGGCTGGGCAGGCACTGGAAACCAAAAACACGGGGTCTGGTTGCGGTTTTCCCACAGCTTGGAGCAGCGCTGCCTTCCCGGGGAGTGGAGGGCTGTGGCTGTGCGGGCCCGCTCCGGGCTGCGCTGGCTGCTGGGCTGCTGCCCGTGGGTGCAGCGGGGGCTAAGGAGCCTGACCCTGACCGTGCCCAGCTGCCGGCCACAGCAGCTCCGCACCCGGGCCTGCTTCCTCGGGGCGCCGGCGGTGTCCCAGGCAGCTGCTGGGTCCAGCATAGAGCAGGGGCACCTCTCGAGCGGGTGACCTGCCTGCCTCTGGCGTGCCCCCGGCTGGGCTGGGCTGTGCAGGCACTCGCTTAGGCATTAATAGCGAGTGCGCAGCTGGGCTGTGGGAGTGCCTCGGCAAAGCAGCCCCAGGAGGTTTTTACTGGTCCGTCCTCACAGCTTTATAGAAACGGACGTGGCAATTGAAAATATACAGCAGGGCAGTATATTCCTCCATGGTAATGTAGGCACATTCTTCATCACGAAAAGTAAGAAAAGCTGCTTATGTTAACCACTGTCAGCCCGATGCTTGTAGAGGTGAATGAGTGAGGTTGTGTGGTGCAGCATGTGGGAACAGCAGGGAGAGGGCTGCTCGTTCCCTACCGCCGTGACGCAGGCGAGGCAGTCTTGTCCCTGGTCGCAGGGGGGGGGACAACGCTCCCACCCCTTAGCATCCTACAGCAAGTCTGCTGGTGCCTTTGCATATGCTAGCAGTTCTTGTGGCAGTGCCTCTGCTGCGGATGGCACATCCTTTGAAACAGATGTGCTCTACATCGGCCTGCTGTGTGTGCAATTTGCGCTGCGCTGCTGGAAAACTGGTTTTCAAAGCCTTCCATGGGGAGGGCTGATGGGTGGCAAGCATTATTGTTGTTATTATTACTGTTACTATTATTACTATTATTATTACTGCTACTACTGCTACTACTAATGGACATGGTTTAGTGGTGGGAGGTCAGGCTGGAGGTTGGACTTGATGATCTTGAAGTCTTTTCCAACCTGGACAATTCTGTGATTCTGCTGCTACTATTAGTAATTTGTGGGGAAACATTGCTGGCTCAAAATGGGTCAGCTGCTGATGGAGAAAAGGAAGATCTGATCAGTTCCAGGGAACGGCTGGATTTTTGAAAGTTGCTGTGACTCCTGCAGGCCATTTAGTGACAGAGCTGATGCTTTTGAACCATTACTATTTGGGAGCTTGCTACCAAATATTCTTTCCTCTTGGCAGCAAGGCTTTACATAACTTTTTGTGCAATCCTATATAGGTCTTTTACCACTTGGGAACGAGCGATGTGGCATGCTAGCAAACTGAGATCCATGCTAGGAAAAGATACAGTTTTGTGATGGTTTGTCTGTCATCAAAGGTGGCTTTTGTCAGTCAGGCTCTCCTTATTGCATTCCCCAAGAATCTGGAGAACTTCCGGCAAGATTATTCTTTGGTTTAGTTCTAAAAATCACATTGCACCTACATAGAGGGGAAAAAGAACAATATCCTGCCCACCTGGCACATCGGACGATGGTGCCTGTGTGCATGGATGGGAAGCCTGAGCCCGAGAACTTCATTGGTAGTAGTGTGGTGGCCTTGGAAGAGACACTCCGTGGCAGAGTCAAACAGACAGGAGAGCTTCCGTGGACCCAAGAGTGAGGGGGTGCTGCAGGACACCAGTACCAGGATATGCTGCAAGAAGGTGTTGGCACTGAAAAATTAGATCTGGGCTGTACAACAGATATCTATTGTGATGGGTCATCTCTGTCCCAATTCACATCTGTAAGACAAGGATAAAAAAGTCTTTTTATGTTGTAAACCCTGAAAAGGTATGGAGGCCTATGTTCTTCTACTTGGAAGCATCAACAGCATGTGCTTCCACCATTTATACTGCGGCTGTCAATACTACCAGCTCTTTCCCCACATCCAGAGAGAAAGTTGTAATTACCGAAGTGCGGCAAAATAGAAATGGAAACCATTTACTGCACAGGGAGCTGACTCAGGAAAGAAAGGAAAAGGAAATATATATATATATATGTGGAAAACAAAGGTACTGCCTCACAAACCAGAAAACCATGGGAGAAAAAAACAAGCAGCATGTCAGTCGTCTACCCATATCTCTACTATCTGCATATTTGTATGCTTTTGTTTAAGAAAGAGGAGCTCTTCCAATTTATTTCCTTTTTTTTTTTTTTTTGAGAAAGGAGAAATCAAGCAAGACCCAAAATTCATTAAGCACAGATGCATAGGTCTATAAGACCCATCTGATTATTAAATGTAGTTTGGGCTAAGGCACACTCCGAGTAAGCTGGTTGTTCGACCCGCATGCTTGGTGAGTTTCAGACCACATGTCTGGTATCCAGACAAAGCTCTGTAGCTTTAGAAAGAATTGCAGTTTGCTCTTCAGAAGATGTGTCAGTCTCTGTTATGGATTAAGAAGACAAAGTATGCCTTCCACATTTAATCTCTCAGCAAGGGCTGATTTTTGGAGGATTTGCTAGTCACATAATTCCAGTCATATTTCTTAACATGTTTGGATTTCTTTGTGGTTAAACTTAGACTCTGTACTTCCTGGATTGTACAAGGCTTGCTGTGGGTGCATTTACCTGTGCAGAGTTTGTCATTTCATTGTCATCATTAATACATTCCCATTGCACTAGTATTCTACTAAAATCATTTTGTCAGGGTAAAAATTGCAAATTAAAATATTTTTACAGTGGGAGGACCCCAAATATGATTTTTGTAACAAAAATTCCCCAATAATTTCCAAACTGATCGTAATTTACAACAAAAGATAAATCTTTCCTGTTAGCACTACCTAGATGTGATCTTCCAAAAGCTTCAGATATGAATGATCTATCTCTGAATTTTGCAGCTATTTTAATTTCCTGGCCATACTGAACCTACCCTGTGGCTCCAGCACCCACTAAGGAAAATCTACAGAAAAAAAAACACATCTCTACCCATTATTGTCAACGTTCACACATCTTCTAATTTGCTTTCCCAGACTTCTTTCACTTGCATTATTTTTTTGCAGCTGTAGCTCCATTTTTCCCTTTTTCCTTGGGAACTTGGAAAGTTCTCTCTTCCTCCCGATCTCTGCCTCCTCTTTATTCAGTCTCTAGTCTCTTTCCCATATTTTAATAACCATCATGCTCATCTGCTGACTTCAGATCTCAGCCAAATCCTGGTAAAGTCAACAGAAAGGTTTTCCCTGGAATTTTAGACGTGTTTCCTCAGACTCTTTCTGTTGCATTCTTTCTTTCCTCTCTTTATTCTTATTGCTGCCTGTCCGGCTGATTTAAAAAAATATTTTCAGTACAACTTGTCCTCAGTTGACTAAACTGGTAAATAATGGATAAATATAGTTTTGACTGAGAACAGCTTTCTGGCAAAGATGGAGTACAGCACTGAAGAAGAATTTTTCTCACCTTGAGTCATGAGATCTGGTTGGTTAAATTAAAACCATTTACTTAACCTGCCTGTACAGCACACAAATATCATAGATGTCCTTGTACTGATACTTTGTTCTGCCCTTGCTACTCTAGCCTAGGTAGTAATTTTATTCTGTGAAACTGAAATAGCCTGGGTTTATTTCCTTCTTTGTATCAAAAGTAGCACAATTCTAATTTATATATTTAACCAAAGGCTTAGGCTTATTCCTCCCAGTGGTTCTTTTTTTTTTTTTTTTNCTGGAAAGGAAATGTTGTTCTGTCATAAGCTTCAAGCTTCAACACATAACAATCATATTATGAATTCCTCCGTGTCCTAAGGCTGGCTAACTCAGTCCTGCTGTGACAGTACTGTCTTGGTATCAAAATGTACTTACTTACTTAGCCCACAAAAGGGATGTTGCTGTGTTTGTTAGGGTGAAACTGTGCATATTGCCTAAGAAGCATACAGAAGGCTTTTATAAATATATTCTATGCATCTATTCACACAGAAGGTCTAGTAGTATAAGTATTATGGTGTTCTCGATATACATAGTAAAACTAAAAACCTAAAGCACAAAGGTAATATGAATATGTCATTGTATTTTGAATTTTTACTGTAATAAATTATAGCAATAGTTCACACAACCCAGCTATTATCTCAGATTGTCTCTCTGCAGAATCACAAAAACAATCTGAGTCATCCTAACTTGATTCATGTTCAGTTCCTGTTTTGGAAGGCTTCCCTCACCATCATACGGGCTGGTAACATTTTTTTGTGTGAAAGCTTAGATTCTGTACAACAGCTCCACAGTCTATGGCGGATTTTGCAGCATGAATCATGGAAAATATGCATCCCTGGTTATTTGTAGCTGGTTATTTTTGCAGAAATTCACATAGAAGAAGAGTCATGAGATTTTTTTTTCTACATGGTACATGTGGCTTTTTGGCAGCCTGATGAGAATTGTTTGATAGCAACTTATCAAACCTATCAAAAGACACTCAGCATTTGAAAAAGGGAAAAGAGAGAGTTGACACATAGAATCAAAACTGAATATGAACCAGTCTCAGGAAGAAAGAAAATGAATTTGCCTTCATGAGTAAAGCAAGGCACCAGAGGGTTGTTTCCCTTGTTCTCCCAGGGCCCTCTTCACAGTCTGTCATTAAGTTCTTATGAAACTTTTATTTATTTTTGATGTGGCTTTAATTTTACCTATGTATAATCTATTATTTCAGTTAGTACATGGAGGATATATTATTTCAATTAGTGCATGTAGCTGATTAATTAATAAATCTTTGGCACTCTCATCTGAAAAGCATGATAGAAATAGAGAAAGTGATTTCTGCTTGCCAAGCTTCTTTGCGTCACTTGAGAGAGACATCTCTGAGGTGAAAATGCAGCACAATAACTCTGGATAATATCTTAGACATGAAGTGAATAATAATGTGTGACTTCAGGGAAATGAAACTACACAGAATAATGATGTTACAAACTAATGTTTCTGCAGTGGAACAGTTCAGTGGGGAGCAGCTTTGTTTCTGGTAGTATCCTGCAAAAATATGGTTCTAATTTTACTATTAGTAACAGTACTATTACCGGTAAGAGAATAAAGCCATCACTTAAAACATTGGCAGATGTTACAATGATTAGGGTTATCATATATAATGAAGATTAAATGATGTCTAGAAGAGAAAATCTGAAATACTTGATCATTTGATGGCAGATGAATGAACATCAGTCATTTTTACTCTGGGCAAAGATGAGGTCAGACCTAGAGAAACAGAGTATAGGCCATGCTTGCTGGTGGCAGCACTCTCCACCAGGGAATACAGAGTTTAAATAGGACAGTAGACTTGCATCCAGATCATCAGCTGGACATGGACTCCAGGAATAAAATTGGTCCCAGATTGCTGTGATTCCTGGGGATATGAATTTTTGACAAGGAGGCCTTGTTTCCTCCATATGCGTGTTGAGCTCTGAAGCACGCTGTTTGCTTCAGGCACTCCTAAAGTCCCCTGAAAAGTGGAGAGGGTGCGGGCAATGGTTCTGGAAACAACGAAAAGCCTGGAAAATACCTTACAGTAGAAGCTTCAGGTACCCAGTCCTCTAAGCTTAATAAGAAAAAGTTAAAGGGTTACCAATCGCAGGTGGTAAGTACTTCAGGACTAATGCTCTTCCAATCTAGCAAATAAAGATATAAAAAGATCTGGTGGCCAGAGTTGGACAAATTCACAGGAAGAAATGGCTACACATTTCACCAGTGAAATACTCAGCTATTGGCAAGGATCGCAGTATGCTATTGTGGCTTTTCTACCAGTAGTAATTTTTAAATCGAGAATAGGTGTTGTTGGTTTTTTTATTTTTTTTAATCTAAAAGATGTACTCAAGTTTAAACTGGATCTAATTCAAGGATGTTTTGTGTCCTAAAAGATGTGGTTAGATGACCACATGGCAACTCCTGGTTTTATAATCTGAAAATCTTCACTCTCACAAATAAGGCTTTACTGTGGTTGAGACTTTGCTTTCACTGATGCTCGTTGTGTTTACTGGGGTCAGCTCTCACCTTTGTTCCTCCTTCTGATCCAGCTTAGCGCTGACTGGTAACTGCTGCAGAGCTGCACTAGGCAGACCTGTCCTGCCTAGGTCAAGGATGCTCCTTTTTCACTTATTTCTCTCCTCCCAGGCTGGAACCCCACATTCATTTTTCCGAGGAGCCAGGAGCCACCTTGAACCGGGGAACTTCTGTAGCGCTTTGAGAGTAACCGTTCATAAAGACTTTACAGCTCTGAACTACAGCACACACAAAGAACACTTTTTTTCTAGTGACTACAAAATGCTTCAATAAGGTCTGCTCAAGTGAAACCTCTATTAGCACTGAGCAGGAGTGGAGCTTTGTACGTTAGCCTCTAAGGATTTGACTAGCAGATAATTGTGATTATGCGTTCTCCTCAGAACAACCTGCACTATTTCAGAAGAAAATCAAGCTCCAATCAAGCTTCTCAGAGATTATGAAATACTCATATGTAGAATGCCTAGCTTCCCTGTTTTAGTCATGGGGGTACAGTGCAAAATACTGCTAAGCAGGCAATAGTCTCAGGATTTATTGCAGTGACTGAACATATAAGCACAGAAAGTTCACAGAAAAGCCTGCTCTTGTGAACTTTCTGCCAGCATTTACAGACTAAGAAGCCATAGGTTATTCATACAATAAATGGATGCATATCTGTCCAATCATTTAATAAAGATAATATATGAGAAGCATGAAACAAGTCATTTTCCTCTGCAGTAAAAATATGGATAGGAGGAAATTGAGGAGAGGGGAGAGACTTTATAATAGGTTCTGGGTGTATTAGTAACATTTGCAAGGTTGGCTCCCAGAGTCTGGGTCTACTGAGTCTTTGGCAGCACAATTTCAGTCTCAAAACTGCACATCAGGTGCACATCAACCACGGAGCTGCTGATGCAGTTCTGAGGGTTGGAGTCTGTTCTCTCCCAGAGACACTAACAGCATCTGCAGCAAGAGGTCTGCCATGCTGTAAGCAAGAATCTGCTCATTTAACTTAATTCTTTTCACATGAGCAGATGTGCACACACAAAATGCTTCTTTTTAGCTCTAGCTCTTTCATCCTGAAGTGATGCAAAGGTGTGCATGCTTCTGGCTGCTAAAGGACTCCTGAAGGCTTGCGTATTGGGAAGAGGTAAGTGATGGAAGAGATGGACTTGCAAAGGTGAGAAGGAGCATTCCTCAGAGCTAGAAGTTACAGCACATCTCTGGTTAAGATCCCAAGCTCCAGCTTTATTTATTACCAAAACAAAAAACAACAACAAAAAAGAACCTTTAGTGACAATAAATGCTGCTTTACTACTCCTGTTAATATCAAGCAAGGAGATGCCTCATGTGGCTGCAAAGCCGAAGATTTTACGCTGTAGGACTGTTTATTAGAACAGCGGAAGGCTAAGCCAGCTGATGGAAAACATGTCTGTCAACAGTTTGGTGTGACAGACAATCCATTCCCATGATGTCATATGCTGCAGATATCTTCTTTACGTTCCTATGCATATTTTCAAACAATGAAAGGAAGTGGTCAATCCTTTCAAATTTGATAGAAAGATGCTGGCGTTGAGTTTTGCAGCTCCAGTCATGTGTCAAGAGATTGCTTGTGCTGGCATAGTGAGTTCAATACAAGTGTACATACTTGATACACGAATCTCAAAAACTTCACTAAAAGAGCAGCCAGTAAACTATTATTTTCTCTAAGACCAGTTCTCTTTGGATGTAATCACAGTAACGGCGGTCGCATTTTGGCTAACGCTGGCCAGCAAGGGCTGAAATCTTGGCCCTGTTGAAACCTTTCATAAAGATTTGGCTGAGAGAGAAAATAAGTTTTCACACAAAAGTAAAAAGACAGAGGGGAAAACAGAGTTTTGCGTAATAGCAAATTTTCATGCTTTTCAACATCCTGGATGTTAATGCTCTAAAGTTAAAAAAGTTCAAGTTTGTTTGTGCTAAAATGAAACAAAACAAGAAGGAGTTCACTCCTCTAGCCTCATTTCTATCTCTTTCTTCAAAACAGTAAACCTGGCAGGAATTTGTTTCAATGCAAATGTTGGCAAAATCACAGCCAGCTAGGTATGAGGATGATGTGAGTCCTACACCAACTGAATTCCTCCATGTGGATTCAGGGATTTTGTTCACATTCTGAAAAGTGTGGTAGGTCTGATGCTGAAGCCCTGGTTGGCAGCCCCAGACGATCTTCACAGAAAATTCAGCCTTCAGACGGAAAGTTGGGTCTATCTGATTTGCTATATCAGCAGGTCTGATCTAGCAAATACCTGCTGTAATCAAAGGAAGACTTTCCATTGATTTTAATCAACTTTGGAAGCCAGCTCTGTAAAACAAGTACCTGTAACACCAACTATCTAAGCCATGAAAAACATAGAATGCATCAGGTCCTTGATATGTGAGCCACATGAGATTTCTGAGTAAATGTTTCTGAAACTTCACTTAATCATAAGGAAATAAAATTAACTGAACTCACAAACGTGCCTCATCATTTTGGTGAACATAGGTATTACTATTAGTGCGCTGTAAAAAGGTTCAAAAATGCTGCCAGACATTATATGTTAAATAGGATTATTTTGGTATAGGATATTTGCTTATTTTCATTTAGAAGTAGGTTTTATTTGCTCATGATGTTGATTTCTTAGTAGCTGTTTCTCGATGCATTGGAAAAAATGGGAAAAAAATCAAAAGCAGAAGAAACAGCAGATGGCAGCATCGGGCTGCCTTATCTAGGCTGTTAAAGCAGACTTGGTATAAAATATGAACCTATCTGAGCAAAAGCTTCCTGCAGTTCGTTTGCTTTCAGATCTCCTTCCTTTCTTCTCTTATTTTGGATTGATTTTTTTTTCCTTCTGTATTTTTTTCTACTCGGTATTTTTAAAAAGCACAGCAGAAGAGGAATATTGCTGTCAGGTCATCCTGTATTGATTTAGTAGAAGATAGTAAGACCTGATGTGACCTGCTGAAAAGATGACATGAGGTTATGGCCTAGCCTACCAGCGCTTCACGTCGTATTAAACACTCCACAGGGGCAACATCTGGAGGGTTAAACAACTGCTGGGTAATGCAATTTTAAATACCACTTCATCAAAGTAATAGACTCCACAGGACCCTCTTGGGACCTGTAAACTGATGTGTTCCAGGTTTTGTGTGCTGAAGCCCTTTTGTGTAACACATTAAGGAGAGTCTGATAGCTCTGACTATTGCATAGGAGTATAACTAAGGTTTGCAAATTCATCTACAGCACACCACCTTGCTATGGGATCAAACTCACGGCCTTAAATTTTTATTTTTATTTTTATTTTTTTTTTGGCTCAAAGCTTGATAGTTTGTATAGCCAAAATTCCTGTGAGTCAAGGAGAAGTTTTTAGAACAAAAGATTTGCTCTTTAGTCTGTTTTAACAGCAGTGTATGAGCTTCAGAAAGGGATGATCAGATCCCATGCTCTCTGTATTCCAGAGTAGTTACAGAGGAGACAGCAAATCTTCGGTGCTCTCTTCCTAAGCAGCCAAGCTTTCAACCTTAATATCAAGCTTATTTCTCAGGTCCTTACCAGATCTGGCTACTTTTCTGCATTCCTCAAATACAACATAACCATAGCTCCAGCAATCAGAATCATGAAGGAAATGTTGTCTCCGATTTGGTGGACCATAGAGGCTGGTATGGCCATCTTGCTGCAAATCAATGTATCTGACAGCTGATAGAATGGTGTGTCATTTTCTGAACTAACTCCTACTATTTTCGCACTGCAAAGAAACAATTAAGAGGAGTCCCATCAAATAATAATCACTTTAGGAAAGAACAACCCAAGAACTTCTATTTTCTGCTAACAAAACATTTGCTTTCTGAATCCTAATCCAGCAAAAGAGTTAGCCCACACAGATTCCCGCACCTGGGCAGGCAGAATTTGATAATTATCACCAACTGATCTTTGCCACTACCAGACACATGTGGAAGAGCACTTGGCAGCTCCTTTCCAGTGAGAAATATTTAGGGTAAGGTTTGCAGCCGAAATGAGCTAGCAGTGTTCTGCTGAGGTCAATGGAAAGGCTTCCAGTCATTCCAAGTGAGTATCTGGCCCTCATTGCTTTGCTTGCTTGCGGATTTTTCTCTCTGCTTTACTGTACTCATTTCAGATCAAAGGGCAGCAGAAAATTCCTTAATTACCTAACACAGTTTCAGTTCAGAAATGTCTCTGGATAAGTTTTTGTGTGATGCCTTTCAAAGATGGATGATGACAGAAGTCACAGGGCAGAAGGAGGGGGTCTGAAGGTGACTCTAAACCACCATTGCATTTATTACTGATCCTGGGTACTTGTAAATTCTGGAGGTTATGGAAAGATGGAGAACCCAGAGAAAAGCATCGTTGTATCTCTGCCTCTATCTATCCATATAAAAAAACAGTCAGTCTTCAGCTACCTTTGTGTCAGAAAAAGCACAGATCTGAATTGTCCGTGAAGCGCGTGCTGCAGCCTCGCATGGCATTACCACGCCATTCCTGCCCAAAATGTTTATATTGGGCAGTAGTATTCGCAGCTGATCATATTAGGTAAGCTAGTCTTTCTTTGGAAATTATAACATTTATGAAAGTTTACGTATGAAAGACGCCCTCCCCTCACCAAACTACTTTGTGTCCTATGCTTTAGAAATAGAACATATTAAGACTTCAGGCATATTAGCTACTGTAATTGACTTACTGGAATTATTTTCCATCCCCTGTTCCTGCTGAAGAGACTGTGGCTGCCCTCCATCTGTGTAGAGGTCTTCATAAGAAAATGGGGAGCAACAGGGAAACAGCGTGGATTCTCCAAAGAATGCATTAGTTTATTTATTTATTTCAAATGTCTTTCATGTCTTGGCTTTGTGCATCTTTTCCAAGAAGCAAATGCTTCACAGATGGAAAGAAGCAATTTTCAGTTGTAAAATTCTAAACAGTTCAGGTGAAATGAAAAACAGAACTTCCTGGAGACAGGCCAACTATTTTTTTTCCCAGCCTCACTTTGATTGTGAAAATATTCACCCACTTCCAGAATTTATAGCATGAGAAATGCCCTGCCTGGGTTCCAATCTGTGTCTGAGGTATCACTGCCAGGTAGATTAGAAAGGAAGGCTCCCATTTCCACAGACACTACACATCTGCTCTGATTTTCTGCAGGGTGGATCTACAGTGACCCTACTGAAAAATTTGAGTCTTAAATAAACCAACCTTGTACTGGTATACCTCCTTTTTTGGAGGGATGTCTGCTATGTCGTTATCAGGCAAAGACACTAATTTGTCCACTGATACTCTGTTTTCCGTCAATTCATATGGCTGGGTAGTGAAATTAGGAAAAAAATCATAGGTGATTTGTGAGAAAGAGTAATGAGCTTATTTTTATATGCATCCTGCTGATAAAACCTTTTAGGATTTACTGCAGATCAAATTAGCAGGAGCATTCATAATTACCCTGAGAACTTTTGGATACCACACGCTGTCTATGAGGCACTTAAATCTCCCACACACTCCCTGCAGGGCGCTTAACTCATCATTGAGGATATCCACTTTGGAGCCAGACACCGATAGCCAGACACCTATACATCTATGACCTGCTCTGTGTAGACTGAAGCCCAGCAGTGGTTAAAACAGTATTTCCTTGTACTGTAGGCAGAGAACAAGCATAGGGGACCAGAGCTTATTCTGTGTAATAGGAAGTTTCGGCTCACTGGGCTGTAAATAATTCCGGACACTCAGGATCACAGGCTGAGCAAAGTACGGAAGAAGGCCCGCAATTATTAGCTGCTGCAGTGTCTCCAAGAAAGCAGCTCCGGAACACACGAATGAATATACAATACTAGGTCGCTTGCTCACTTTGGATGTTGCAATGGTTTTACAACACATATTTGACAGACATGTTATGCGGGACTCTAGAGCAAGAGAGAAGAGCACTCGGTAATGGGTGCCGAGTCAGGATCTAAGTGCCATAATCCAAAGTTATTTCCTACAAAGTCTAGAACATTCTCTGAAAAATGTTGAGTTGCGCAGGAAATGTCTGGTTACTTGTGTAACAGTTTGCAAGATATACAAACTCATCAGGCTCTGACTCCTAAGTCTTATGACAATCATGCATTTTCTTCCAGACTTGTTCAATTGCATATTTGATACACATACTGCTCAGCCAAAATGACTTGTTAGTGATTTATTTTGAATATCCAGTCTTTACCATATGACATCACCTCCTTAACTTGATGAAAAAAAGGTTTAGACTGAATTCTTCCCATTAAAAATAATGGGGCAATGGTTTCTTGATGCCAATATTTACTGATATCAAAGCAAAATATTGTCTTGGTTATTTGTCTTAATTTAGCCCAAACAGTACACAAAGCACAGTGTACAAAAACAATGTGTTCTTTCTTCTAAACCAGATCATCACTTACTAATTACTATATGATTTAAATGAAAACAGAGGCATGATTCAGTGATGCTTTATAGAAATTATTTCAATATATTTAGAGTTTTTTGTTATCCTGATTGATAGAGAGGTCATATAAGATGCATTCCTATAGCAGCTTTCATCCAAAATCTCAGAAGGATTGCATTTTAGTTATCCATTATACAAAATACAGCAGAATGAGACCCAGATCCTTTGCTAAGATCTGTAAAGAACAGCTACGTTATTACATAAATGTATGTGTATAGTAATATACATATTGTGTATGTGTGCGTGACTGTGTGCATGCGCACAAGTACACACATACATATATAAACAATTTTCAAAGTTTAATTAAAACTTACAGATCCCATTGGTATTTGCACAGACCATATAATATACATAAATCCAACACAAAGCCCAAACCTGTAACACAGAAAATTAATGTCAGAACTGATACACCCAAAATGGATCCTTTGCTTCTGAATGCCTATTTGGACACAGCCAAAAATGTGACTGTGATTTCTGTCTCATTTGGAAACTCACATGGAAACTCCAGGGTTGCAAACTCAGGTAAAGCATCAGAGAGAAAGTAATTTATAGCAAGGACTGCTACATGAATACCTAGAAGACTTTGTACAGAGCTAGCCTACAGCATACAAAATGAGATTTGGTCCAAAATTTTTCACTCAGGACTCTAGCACGCAAGTGACTAAGGATGAATCTGTCTCTACACTATTGGATTTTATTGCCTGAGAAATCTTTAGCAGAAGCTAAGAATGCCTTTCTCTCCAACCCTGCTAACATAACACCCCTCGTTTACACATATCCAGTGGACCTCTGCTTCCATCCACGTCAGGCGCTGTCTCCTCCTGCCTTATTTCTGACACTTCCTGTATGGGGCTTCATTATGAAGGGTGGTGTGGTCTAATGGGAAACACATTGGCAGCAGCGAACACATCAAAGCCAATTCATTGACTTCTTCTGCGCTTCACTAACTACAAACATGCCCAAACAATGCCAAGCACATCAAACATAGACTTTTAGCTGTAGTGCATGCTTTGCTACTTCTGAGAGGAAGGAGCAAAAAGAATTTTGGTCTGATTACCACTAGATGGAGCAAAGCCAAAACTGGAGATTTAAAAGTCTTGTGATGGAAACACATTCGTTTCCTATATTAATTTTTTGATCAAATGATTTTGATCAAAAGCTGAAACTGTTTTTCAGCTGGTTAAGCTGAAAACCAAGCTGGTCTGGCTCTACATGGAGTGAAAGAGCCTTGTTTGGTATGTTATACTGATTTGTAACTAGAGTTCAGTCAACAGATTTGCAGCACATGGACTTCCCAGTTTGTATAATGAAGAACTAAAGTAAAATTTTTTAAAGACTGGTTGCCTTGTTTGTCTTCCAGCACCCAATTCAGATGAGTAAATATGGAGTCTAAACCATGGAGAGAGCCCCCCTGCTGTGACTGCATAGGTATTTAAGGTCTTTCCTTAGGCATCTAAGGTACATTGCTAATATTTGATGGTGCTGACATCCTTGAAAGAGTTTACTGGCAGTCTATCTTCCCTCTTTCTCTTTTGCTCTGTTAATATGCCTCTTGCACTTTTTCTTGTGGACGTCTTATCTCCCATCCACTGTTCAACTAATTACATACTAATAATACGTGGGGAAATCAGTAAACATTTCAGCTTGGAGTGGTGCAACTTGTCACTTACACTGTTTTCACAGCACAGGTGATATTCTCAGATGTGTTCAGCATAGCCCTAGTTCTGTTTCCAACTAGGGAAGTTTTACTATTACATTCAATGGATGCTGACAATGAGATAACAGTTAGGGCTTCTGAAAATCTGCATATGGAAGTGTATTTTGAAAAATACAGTGCAATTTGAATGGTAAGCATATACACATAAAGTATATTGCACTGCAGTTTTTGTAATTGTTACAACTCTGCATATATATGAAACTGTTGAAATCCCTGATAGTCCAAAGTTGCTTTATGAATTGTATTGATTGGTTCACTAGCCTGTCTCTATTTCAATTCTGAAAACCCTTATCTCCTATTACTTATTAATTTGCAAGAAAGTAAGCAATTCTTTCATACTCTTCCTTCAGTCTGAATTATAAGCTAGTTTTTACCATTATTCCTTCTGAAGTGAGAACCATTTCTACTTCACCAGCTTTGAAGATCTTCTACTAATGAAATGAATGTCTTGTAGTTCTCTGCTACCACTAATACTCTTCCAGATGAAGCTGCATGAATATTATTTCTTTTCCACCAAGTGAGGCTCCTTTTTTACTGTGCTCAGTGATGAAATGATTTAAGGCAATAGCTGGTCAGAAGTCCAAATACATCTCATCAAGAACTTTTTAAAAGAAAATGTTGTTGAGGAATGTTTCTGCTTGAAGAATAATCTTGTATTTTCTCCAGGAAGTTTTAAACAGACTCAGGAGAAAATAAAAACTTTGAAACAGAATGATATATCTATTTAAAATGTTCTGTTACAGTATTTTTTTTTTATAAAAGCAATGAAATTGTCATTTACAGCAAAACAAAAAATTACAAATTTATTTTGTCCTGATTGATCTTTTGACTCAAAACACTGTTTCATTTGGGATTTTAAAACTGTTTAGTGGAAATTACACGTCTTCTGGACTGCAAAAAGAGTTGCTATTTCAGTGTAGACTATATCAATTAGAAATAAAAACAACGTTTTTACATGCAAGAATGTTTCAACCTCTTCTACACAGCTCCTCATGCCAAATGCTTAGCTCTCCATGTTGTGTCTACACAGTTCAAGGTTATCAGGATTTAATGATCAGAGGTGGCTTGTGAGGTCTTGGTTGTGCAAGCAAATGTGAATATTGCCTCCCCAGGGAGAGTGGAGTGGGGCGGGAGCCAGGCCATTCCTGTCATGGGCAGGAGAGACTAAGTGGAAAGGAACGTATGTCGGATGAAGAGCTGAGGGAAAGCATTAGATGTTCAGGCTTGCTGCTCCTGATGCTTCCAGGGGGACAGGGAAACTGTAATGCTGCTTCCAGCCTAGAATGGTGGCAGTTTCCCACAGGCCAGCTTTTTCTTCAGCAAAATGGTGGAAACATCTGTGTTAGACCTTTGGCATAGGCCAAAGGTTTTTCTCCCCCCACCATCTTTCATGGTGGTATCCTGCCAAAACAACTGGCCCAGGCCTACCATGAGCCCTGATTTTGACTAATAATTCATTTACCTCATTCAGTTCAAGATCACCATGCCAGAATTTCCAGGGTTTTTAGTTGAGACACAAGTCTTCTGCTACCAAAGGGCACGAACCCTTCAGCAACCAAATTATTTTCCCTACCGAAACTGTGAGATGGATAGAGCTTATCATAACTTTCCAAACAGGAGTTTGACTAGGCTATCCTATATGATACAGTATTTTTTGACACAAAAAATGAAGAGTTCATTTACCGTTCTTCACTAATATATTTATGATTGTATTAACTACCTCTTCCTTTATACCCTTTCTGGAGTATTGGTTTAGTATCACATCTTACGAACATCAGGTACTCATATCATTAGCTCTTACAATTAACACAGATACACACTCTTATACTAATCTTCTAACAATGCCTCATCTTGTTTACTTCACAAATCTGGGTATCGCTGTATTAAAAATGTAGTACAAAGGAGCTGGTAATTATTTATTTCTTTGATTAAACAGTTTGCATGCAGCCGTTAATATCCATATACATTTCCAAACTGAATGGGTGGGGAGATCCATCACTACTACCTAACTAACTTCAGTTTTCTAAAGATTAGGCATCAAATAGGAATGACATCTCTAGCATTTTTTGATACTTAATCAAGTATCAGAAAGAGAGAGAGAACTTTTGTAGAGCAAATCATTTCTTCTGAAGACATGTGTCTATGGCATAAATAACTCCATAAAGATATTTTGTCTCTCTGCCAATCATAAAAGGGTGCCTATATGACTAGCTTAAAGTAGATAACTAATTTTTGTAGAGCTAGAATTAGGTCCGATGAATCCCAACAGCCATGTCTTAGCTTTGGTATCTAGTGAAAAAATGTTTGTATGTCAACTAAAAAGCTCTATATCAGGAAAATAGTTATGCATGTGCTTATGTGTATATATATATATAAAAATATTAATGAGTCTATCTAAAGCCCCATATAGATATAACTACCTTATACTAATTTGTGTGAACTACATCTATTGCAAGGTAGGGTTTCTTCGTGTCTCTTTCCTTCCTGACCTACCTTTCTCTCTCTTCATAGTCTGGAAGACATCACTGTCTACATACTTGGTATGTGATCAGAGTTTTTTAACTTATTGAAGAAAAAACATTTGGAAACATCTCACTCTCTTCGTCGCATATTGCTTGGCAATATTCTACAGTGCAAAAGTGGTTTTAAAATTGGGTTACTTCCTGTTGCTCAGCTTGTGAGCCTCAAGTCTTTATATAATTTTGCAGCTGTGAAATATCATTTCATTCTAAGGGCTGTAAAGAAAATTGTTTCCTTCTCCGTTGTTCAGGCAGGACCACCAAGCACACGGGAGAAAGTATCCTGCTAGGCAGTGTGCTAGCTGTGCTTGAGGTCACAGCAGAGGAAAGTGAGCTGCTGTGATTCATGTAAACACAGCATTTGTTCAGAACGTGTTTGTGTCTGGGAGCACGGGAGCTGATAGTGTGTGCCAGAGGCAGACACAGCTCTGTCAGTTTACCTCATACTTGTGTCCTTGTAGTTCAAATCTGTTATTCAGCCACCCAACTGCTGGGCCTGTCCTTAGTCAAGAAAGAAAATTATGCCAATGTGAGTGATTTTTTTTTGATACGGAAAAACGTCAGAAGGGCTAGGATAAGATTAGCAAAACAATTTCCATTGCTGACCAAACACAAATTTAAACCCAGGTCACTAAAGGTGAAATGTCACTACACCAAGTTATGTAGTTTTGACTTCCCACTTAATCCTTATTTCAAGGTAATGAAACTCAACTGTCAGCTGGAATACTGTATCCAGCCCCAGTATCCACACCTTCAAAAGGATTTTGAAAAATTGGACAGCATTCAGGAAATTGCTTCAGGAATGCTTTGAGAACTCTTTAATCCAGCAGACAAAGGCATAACAAGATCCATTATCAGAAAGCTGTGTTTTGAAATATTCAGGTTAGAACTAAGGTGTATTAGAATTACATAGGCGAGGAGGGACACGTTAGCTTCTCCATCACTTCCAAGTTTTGAATCTAGACTGGTTTATCTTGTAAAAAAGATCATCATCTGCTTAGCAAGAGCTATGGATTTGAGGCCACAATCAGTAAGATTCATCAGATTCACCTTGGGCTTTGTCAAGTTCTGAATCAGTGATATGTGAGGTACTTAATTTCAAGGATTATGCCTCGTATCTTCTCTTTTTGAGTAAGTACATGAAAGTTGGTACAATAATCTTACACCCAAATGAAAACCTGAGACAAGCTGAGCCATTTCTGATAACTGATTGTTTTAAACTACATTCTTAGGTTCTTGTAGTTGGATAACTATATTGCTGCTTCTTTTTTTCTTATAGTAGAGCTGTGTTATCATCCAAACTCTGAACTTATACAGAGACTCATGAGATTAATGTGATGTGTGTTTGTGCGTATGTCCAAAGACGTGGGGAAGAGATTATGCTGTGAAAAAACAATCATAGAAAAAAATTTACTCTAGGACTCTTTCTTTCCAAACTTATTCAATATGCATTTGCAAATCATAAGCTTCTCAGATTTGGTCAGGATTTAGAGCCATTTGGCTATATTTTCATATAAAGAACTTACTGTAAATATACATGAGAACATTTTTTTCTTTTTTCTTTTAATATATATGTTTGATCTTCCAATTACAATGGTTGCATGGTATTGTTTATGCTACCTGAATGGATGAGTGGTCTAACACATCCAATGCAAACGCTTACATATTCAGATTGAAGTGTGGCATCCACAGAAGTTGGCTTGAATAAAACTTAATTGCTTAACTGGAAATGAATATGAAAAAGTGCATTAGCAATGCCAAAATTATTTAAAGTCCTAAAAATGTTCTCCGAGGACTTTGCACCAATACAATGAAAATTCAGAAGAAAGCAGCATAATACACTAGACTTTTCCAATGTCCCCTTCTATTTTAGAAGTCATTTTTCCTGGTGGGATGTTCCCCCTTTTATCCATTGCTCCTCTGTCTCCTCTTTGAGTGTAACCTTTTAATTGTCAAATTCTTGTATTGCCAGAGCTTTCTCAGATTCTTCCTCATGCCTGTTTTCCTCCCATACTGACCACTCCAGTTCGAGGTTATTCCATTCCAACAGTGCCTAGGTTTATGAAAGTATATTACCTGGGAAAACAAGGAGGCATATGTGCAAGCCACCTTGCTGTAGCCACATTATGAAGTTCTGCTCATCTGCAGTGCATTTTTCTACTGCAAAAGGCCAGGGTACCTGAATGAAATATGCAGTACTTCATGTGCATAGTCCTTCATTACATGAAGCAATATGGGCATTACAAGTTACCCACAGCACCTCAGGAACTGCAGGAGTGTGAATGGTATCAGTCCATTACACGCACCCTTTCTCAACAAGAAGAAAATTCATAAGGTGGATCTAGGAAAACACAGATTGAGGACTAGAAGAAAGATATGGGGGTCTTGCCTTCCTGTTTCTATTATAATTTAAGTGGTCATATCTTGTTTCTTTATTATGAGAATTTCTCCCTATTCTGACCCAGGCCTATTGTCTTATATAGATAGGTGGATTGTTCAGATCCTATATAGCATGGCATGAAAAGAAGAGAGAAGTATACACAGCAATACAGTAATTTTAAACTTTCTGAAGACCCTTAAATACTTTGGAGTTGGAGGCCTTGTAAATACCTGATTGTAAAAAAGCAAATTTCAGTCCCTTGGAGAAAGAATGACGCTTTTCCAATTGTACAGTCAAGCACTCATAACACCTGCAGACTCTGTAAAAACAATAAATGTTCCTACACTGCACTCACTGATATATGTTCTGTATGGATGATTTCCTTCTTGTCCCTGCATAATTTAACATGAATTAAAATATATACTGTATTTTATTTATTATTGATATGAAAATGGACCTACTGATGCACTTAGGATTGTACATTCATTATGCTTATATGTGAGGTAGTAAGACATCTCATTATCTATAAACTGAGTTTTTACTAGTTGTTAGATACAGCTACCTGAAACACCCCACCCTTTGATGTTCAACACTCTGTCAATAATCCCACTCCATCGCTGAGAAACTCCCTAAATAGTTTGCTCAAATATTCACAGACTCACAGTATGGTTAAGGTTGGAAGGGGCCTCTGGAGGTAATCTGGTCCAACCCCTCTGCTCAAGCAGGAACACCTAGACCATGTCCAGGTGGCTTTTGAATATCTCCAGGGAGGGAGAATCTGAAACCTCTCTGGGCAATCTATTCCAGTGCTCGAAGGAATATATATTCATAAAGGCTAGTTTCTTCTTGACAGCAGACATACACGTACATGTTAATTCAGGTTCCAGCTCAGACTCCTCTGAGGAAGCAAGCCAGTTAGGTGAGTGGCCAGCAGTTCATGTGGAGGACGGGGGCAGGAGAACCACAACCTCTGACCAGGCTTTTGCTGTTCCTGTGCTCCACCCAGATCCCTTACACTGAGTGGGAAGATGGCATGCTTTGCTCTTAGCATTTGTGGCTTTAATTCAAAGTACATGGGGATTTCTCTAAAAGGACGGGAAAGTGACAGAGCTGTTCTGATGGAAGATTTGCTCTTGAGACATCTTATTTGATAGTTTTGCTTGTTTATCAGTTTGAACCTTATATTTGTACCTTTGGGGAAAAGGACATACACAGCTCAAATTCAAGAAATTTCTAGCCTCTCCAAAAAGAGGGAAAAACCATCTTTACTTCTTTTTTCCTATAAGTCACCGTGTGTAAATATGCATAATATACAAAAAATAGGTGATTTTTATTGCATAACACACAGTATTCTGTATTACTTTGTTTTTTAAAAGAATCAACCCACAGTTGACAAAGATCTGTCATTAATTGGAAACTAATAACAAAGAAAGGAGAAAGTGAAGGACTGAAGAAACAAAATATTATATTACTTAATATACTTGTATATCTCAAACTTTAGCTGGATAATTTAGTCAGAACTGGGCAGACAATATTATGTGACAGGAGCAGAAAGGAGGAAAAATAATACCATCATTTACATGGAGTTGATGAATGATGTATTAACTGTGCATAAATTGTACAAAACAGGCCAGGCAGATTGACAAAACTTGGCAAAAATAATTCAATCCACAGAGTCAAATTACGCAATAAAAACAAGCTGGTGCTATTCAAACTGGTACATTTCACTTGAAAAAAAAAAGCGGAAATATTCCTAGATTCCCAACAAATCATAGATTCCACTTGTTTTGGCCAAACCTCAGTCCCTTTCTTGTTCATGCAATACATGTGAATGTTTTCACAGTGATACAAATTTGTTGTCATTTGGTTTTCCTGGGCCCTGATCACATCTATTTATTTCCTAGGATTACAAAAAAATGTGTATTTAAAAAGTAATATCATAAGGGGATGTAGACTGGACATTATGTTCAAGAGGCTTCCTGAAGACCGGAATTTCAGGGACAATAATATGTGGCAAATGTTATGTTATAGGATATTCTGTGCTCTGTCACCTCATTACCTCATCCAGTAGCAGCTTAATATTATTTCTCCATCACATTTAGCTGATGTGTTCATAATATGTCTGAAATCTTGAGAGAGGATATTATACTGTTGTTTAAGCCAACAACTTCAGCAAAATACTTGTGTGTTTCCCAAAACATTCACTATTGTTATCGAGTGAGATAAATTTAAGTTTAATTAAAATACCTAATGCAATTGCACCAGGTGATATTAATATATTTTTCCCTTGTGTGCTGTACTTATTTAATTGCTATCATATGTACTCCGTAATGAACATATCCCTCACAGGATTCTTGTCAGTTAAAATCTGCCCTGCTGTCAGAATGAGCAATCCATCATTTTATTTGTTTGTTTGGAGTATCCTCTGCTGCTTTTGGCAAGGAGGGGGAGGGCTCAGTTTGCTTTGTGCAACTCAAACATCTCCCGCAGCCTGCTCACTCTGTAGTAGCAAGAAAGAAAATACTCAAGTTTGAAGGAGACATGGTCTCAGTCATGGGCAGTTATGGGCTTCCTCAAGAGCAGCAATAGAGGAAAGCCTAAAGTACAGAGAGAAAAAGAACTCAAACTTTCTTAACAAAGTGCAACAGTGATATAACCGATTGAGAACTGTCTTTTCCTCTTTTTCACTGCTGTGATGGGAGGTCAACAAAGAAGGACAACATGGTGCCTTGGGTGAGTTTTTCCTCCTTTGGAACATGCTGCAACTAATTAAGTTTCTTTCATTTTAGGGAAATTTTGCACAATTTTTCCTCCAACGCCAGAGAATTGAAACACCTCAGACTAAAGCAAGAATCTGGAGCAATTTCTACAAAGATACAATATATATACAGCTGGGTTATAGAACAGGTTTTCAGAGGAAAACCACCAGGAGATTAGGAACTAAGGAGTAGCGAGGGAATGTAGGCTGATGCATCTGAACTAAAAATACTCCCAAGATTTTTAAAATTCATATTTTACTTTTTCTTCTTTTCCAATTGCATGAACTTGTTCTGTTTAGGAATAGAGGGAGACGTCACACAAAGAGCACCGCTTGTAAGAATCTCACTCAACACATTTTCACGAAAAAAATTAACCAGGGACCCAGTTAATTACTCACAGTTCTTGGAAGAAGCTATATTGGCTGCCTTCCTGGTTCCACACATATTGCCTTTATTAGTCGTTATACAGAAAGTGAATCATACATGACAGAGCCGGTCTGGCTCTAATATTTTGAGGTTATCTGGTCCTATTTAGTGATGTTCCCTAGAGATCCAGATGTCCCCACAGCCCCTTATGACAGCGAAGAAGGAAGAGAACTCATCCCAAACAGACTTCTGCTTTCTACTGCTCATCTCTCTTCCTTGACTAGGTATTCTCTCCATGCAATTAGAGAGAAGAGAGATGGAGTGGAGTGAACTAGTCTCCTCATTCATTCACTTCCTCTTGGACTGAGGCAGAATCATCTGCTCTTAAAATATGACAGCATCACCAAAACAGGTTAAAGAAGAAGTGTCTAAGGTTAGTCTAGAGATGGGGAATGACAGACCTCAGCTTGACATTTGTTTATTTTTTTAATTGTCATTGAAGATAGATCCAAGCAAAAATCCAGATCTATATCATAGACTGCATGACGCAGAAAATATACACCATGCCACTTGTAACGCTCTGGCATACGAGATCACTGCTTTCACTCTAGATGGGCAATTTTCAACGGGTTGTAGGTGGCACAGGGTTCTCAAACTATTTCCAAGAATTCAAGGGTTTTGTAAAGTGTCCATGACTTAAGAGATCACAGCTTTAAAATTAATGTTGAGAAGCACATTTTGGTCTACCTTGTACATATTAAAGAAAAAAGGAACAGTGAGTTCACTGTAAACAGTGAATGTTTACAGACTTATTCTGTCTAAAAAGGGAATGACAGCATTAACATTTCACACCCCTCCTTCCCTCATTTTTTTTTTTTCTGTTCTTCACTAGTTATCCCTTTTCTTACCACGATCTCCTCAAAAACAATATGGCAGCATGTATCATTAAGCCTTCATTAGGGCAACTAGAAATCACCCCCAGGCTGGAAAAGAATTCCAGTTAAGGAGAATTTTATTGCAGGCTCTGTTGGGACTAATTTTTTTTTTTTTTTTAATTTGGTAAACTGAGTTTGTGAGCCTTGTGGAGAGTAGGTAGATGTGTGAGAAGCAATCATTCCCTCCAAGAAAACACACAGAGGAGACAAGATACCAATTCCAAATACCTAAAGCATAAGTTCCTGGAGCATAGGGGTGGGCTCTGGGCATCTGGATAGAGACTGGCTCAAATGAAATTTTACTGGGAATGAAGTGAAAGAAGATAAAGGTAGAAAAAGGTGTTAGCTCTTTCTTTTCCTTCTAAGGAGTAGACAGAGTAATTTATGTTTGAAGTCAGAATTAGGCGAGACTAAGAAAGTTTCATTCATGTCTGCTGTGAAATACAAAGATGGTGTTTTTGACAGGAATAGTTTTACTCATTTTAATGAAGTTCATTACTGGTGTTTGGGTGAAGTATTTACTCATGTCCAGGAATGGGATGTTGCCCTGGCTCAGCTAGAGACTTATTTTAGAGTTGTTTTTCATAGCAGAGAAAAAGTACTGAAAAAACAGAATCCAAATTACCACTGTTTAGAGTGCTTTTCTGGCTTGAATCCACAATGTTAGAAAAAACTCCAAATTAAAAAACAGGTGCACTATGTCCAAAGGCATTTAGGTGCCTAACTGTCTATGAAAACAGTATGAGCTGTTTGAAGATCTTGACAAGTGTGATTTATTTTAAGGGGACATGACATTCTCATGCATTCTCATAGATTCTCCTAAACCTTTACCCAATATTGCTGCTACAGTCTCTTACAGAGGTGCTGAATTATCATGCAGATAAGCTGTGAGGCAAACCGTCTGCGTCAGCAGTGTGATATCACATATTATGATTCCCATTTAACAAGGTGGCTTTAAGTGGGTGCTATTAAGGAGCCACAAGTGGGAATGCTTACCCCTAGTGACTATAGGTGAGGTGGGACCAGCCACTGAGACTGAGGAAACTCAAGAGCAGGAGTCAGTCACCAAGGACAGACCAGCCCAAGGCTCCACATGTAAAGTATGCTCAGGAAAATGGAGAAATCAAGGCTACCCCAAACCAAAGGGCAAATCAAGAGCAAGGTCATGAAATGAAAGAGCTTACACTAAAAGGTAAAGCCTTGGATAAAGATGTGCTAAGTCTACAAAGAGATAAGGCAGGTTAGTCGTGAGGCAGGAACAGCGTAGAACCAAATGGGATACAAGGCATTGAAAGCAGCTAGTGGAGTTGCCTCCTGTGCCTGAATCAGAAACATATGCCAGCCCTCGGGTAGTCAGGCTTCTCAGGATCCTGATCTCCCAGGAGAGTGATTGAGCCTAGGGTGCTTGGCTGCGGGGTCTGAGAGAGGATGATGCGCTGAACCTGAACCGTATGACCAGGTTCTCCATTCAGTGCAGGTATGCCAATTTACAAGCAGGGAAAATTTGTGTAATGGAGTCAACAGACCTCTCAGGCTTCTTCTCTTCCATCTTACGAAACTCTGTGAATCATATCTTGGGACAGAATTGAGGTTGGAGTGTGTGATGGACTGCCATCTCTCAGTGCTCCTTTCACCCTGGGGCTGTGCTACAGTTCCTCTGGCTCTCCAGGCGCTCCTAGGAGCCAGATGTGTTCACAGATCCAGACAATCTCTGCGCTCAGGGCTGCAAAGCAGAACAGAGTTTCTGTAATGGCAGTGACAGAGATACGGTCCTTGCTGTGAAGGAGATGGGCAACAGTTTGCGTTTTGTCTCAGTGTGAGAGAGAAGATACGGATAACAGTCATTCCTGAAGAATGGCCACATCAGAAGGAGAATGTTGTCATGAAATCTGTAGATCAAAAACAGGTATATGCTTCAACAGCTTGCCGAATGGCTGCCTCTGTAAGTGCCAGGCGGTGTTAAAGGTTAGTTTGTTCACTTAAGTACAACATACAGTAGAAGTCAGGCTGCCACACTGTAGGAAAGATGCAGTAATATCAACATGAATGTGCTTTATACTGATATTGCCAGATAACTGCTATCTGTAGCATATAGCTATTTTACTTTTAAAAATCAAAATAAAGCCCGCACACTAATCAAAATGTTCTTATGGCATAAAATTATGGTGTAAACCAGAGCAGAGAATAAACATTATATATTTTCCATGTCAGATCAACCTTCTTTTGCAGTTCTCATTAACAAAATCGTAAAAAACTAAAGCTGTTTTGCAACCAAAGTGTTTCAGCTCTATTACCAGATATATGGAAGGAATATTTGTGAAAAACAAACATTGATTGTAATATAAAGTATTCCTGTTTTAGAAATAAGGCATATAATGAGAAAATAAAAATTATTTATGAAGTCAAACGACTTTTAAATCTTTAAATTCCCCACATACCTTCTAGGATTATAGCAACCTGTGGAAGGTCATTATAGTTATAAAGGAAAAGATTAAATAAGCACTTAAGCAGACATAAATAAAACGGACAGGTTAAAAGCTATTAAATTGAACACGACTAGAAGGAAACCTAATCAGTGCTGTAAAGGAATCCAAACTAAAAGAGAAGGAAAAAAACACAATGTTGAGAATAGATAATGGGAAGGAGCAACTCTGGAAGTACAAAACCTTGTGAAGTCACAAGTCCATTTTACCACAGAAAGATCTTAGGTTACAGGGAGAAGCACAAAGAATTTATTGCAGTAAAGCTTCTGTAGCAGGTTCAGAGCCTTTCCCCAAAATAACGCAAAGCAGGAGGTAAAACTTGTGTAGAGATGATGGGATAATACATTTCAAAACCTGTTACTGGAAGGAGGTATAACGGAACAGCCTGCCATGGTGTTTGCTTCAGCAACTGCTCAGCTGTAGGGCCGTACACCTTACGCTGCCACAGCAGGCTGTCTATGAGGAGAGAAAAAGGGGAGGCTGAAAAAAGGGTTTGGAAATGGTGTAAAGACTCTTCCTAGGAAAGTGAGTGTGAAGGCAGGCACCACTTTTTGACTTCGGAAATACTGAAGGGAAATAAGCCAGCCTTTTGGATCAGGAAGGTGCAGGAAGAAATTTGCCTGCTGTAGAGGTGTCAGTGGGGTTGCGGAGATGCAGGGGCTGCTGTGCCTGACCTTGGGGGCCTTGGCTATGTATGTAGCTTGATCTCTAAGCTACTGATTTGATTTCTCTCAGGGAAAAATAAATAAGCAATATGTGAAGGAAACGTATAATAATAAAGAAACATGATTTTTTTTTTTAGTTACTCCTGCATTCCAGAGGTGTAGATCCACTGAATTCACTGAGGGATGTTTTCGCTAATAAAGCTGTAAAATAAGGAATGATTATACCCCAGTGGATATTTCTAAATATCTCTGCTTTCATATATTTCTCAATATTTCCATTTTTATTTTTCTGACTTTTGCCTGAACAAAAAATAAACAAAAACATTTTGTTAACTAGATCTGCATGCCCAAAAGAGACAAAAACACGTACTCTTTATAGAGAGGGAAGAAAAACAAAACAACAACAACAAAAAAAATCACCACCACCACCACCATGAAAAAACAGAATCAATTTGAAATGTTTTGGAGGTTACCATTCAAAAATGTACTTGCTGCTTTGATGCAAAGGTATCTCAGCAACTCTGTTCTCTGTGTTTCAAATGCTATAGTCTGCCAAATTTGAATAAATGTTGACTTTTAATGGCACCTGATGCACCATCAGGCATAGACATTTCTTAATTCAACAGCATCAGTCAAATGCAGGTCATTGCATTAATTAAGAGTGCATCTGTTATAACTGGTCATTTTTTTCTCCCTAATTTTTAATAAGCCATTTTGCCAACATGTTTACTGGAAATATTACAACATCTTCCTGTGCTGAGAAAACCCAAAGGGCCTATTTATCTCGTTCTACTGTTTTCTTGTTTAAAGAGAGGGTCGTGCTGAAACCAAAGGACTGCCATTTCCCCCAGAAGACAGGTCTAAGATTTGACTTTATACAACAGCATGTCTGTAGGAGAGAATCTCCTTTTCCACACCACACTTAGGTCATCCTGAACAAAAAGAATACCAACACTAAAGATGCACCGAGAAACAACAGTCACAACTGCTGTGATTTAATAACCCTAGACTCAGGAAGAGGAGGCTTAGCATCCTGATTTTATTTTCTGTGCATGCCATGATTTGAAGTGGATTTGACCAAGACAGGGCTAGGAACCCAAACAGCGTAAGAAAAGCAAACTAAACTTAGGCAAAGAATGCTTTGTCCTACCTCGGATTGAGCCCTCAGGTGATCAGGCTCTGCATGCTTTTAATTTTACTCGCTAGGGATATTTTAAAAAATGTTCAGAGAACAAACGTGGCTGAATATTGAGCATGACACTCAATGTCACGAACGCTTAAAGCTGCAGGTCCTTCAGCCAAAGGAGGGAGATGTGAAGGGAACGAGTGTTTTCCGTCAGACCCAGGGTGATAATGTCCTCGCACGAACGAAAGCCCGGGGACTGGGAGTCTTACCGGGAAAGGNGCAGGGAGGCTGGTGTGAGCTGTTTGGCCACCGGAGCCAATCGAAAGCTGGGGCTTGATCCTCTCCTCGGGCAGTGGCTGAGCGGAGCCAGTGCCGAGCTCCCCTCTGCAGCCGGGACCCGGCAAAGCCG
>VXAL01011635.1:450900-497559 GCA_013399475.1 Chauna torquata
ATATCGTGCGCTGTGTGTGTGTGTGTGTGTGTGTGTGTGTGTGTGTGTGTGTTCAAAACACTTTCTGTCCTCTAGCTGACAATGTTATTAAGTGCAGAATACTTCTAGGGTGTCCTGAAAAACCTGTTAGTGCTGAGTGGCAATAGTCTTGTTCATGGAGTAGGTAAGTACACAGTCTCAGCTGGTAAGTGTGGAAGATCTTTGAATAAGGTTGCAATTGAAGAGACATCCCAAAGACAAATATTCCCAATTTTTCTGAACAATGACAAGGGCTAATGCTATCATTGTTTGAACAGAGTCTCATGGGTCGCTTTATAGATTGTAAAAGCTCTTAATATAAATGAAAACTTTTTCTTTTTTTTTTTTTTCAATTTGTTAAAGGCTAGGATGCTTCTATTACAATGCTTATTACAATGTGCTGTGTGTGTATGAAAGCAAATATGAATAGTACGTAAAACAGGTTGCCATGACCATACGTATAGATGTAAAAAAAATTGATGTTTGCCTTGCTTCAAAGCCTATACAGATGTGAATTCTAATGCAGATTTGCAAACACTGGATTAAATTAATTCCTGTACAGAGGAGTAGAGCAATGCATTGCTTCAATACAATGCAAAAATGTTTTTATGCTTTAAAAAAAGGCACTACTGACTTTGCCTTCTATATAGTGGGAAGATCATCTGCCCATTGTGTATTGCTCTGCTATCTTCATTAGTTCATATTTCTAAACTTGCACATCCAAATTTTTTGTTCATGTTTTACACAAGGTATCAGTAAAATATGTTTTTTACTGTAGTGAAAGAATGAGACAAAAACAGTTAATTTCCCTGGCATTTCTCTCTTTCCACTTTTCTCTTTTCAGCCAGCATATCTAACCTCAGCACATGTATGGTTGGAAAGAGAGGATTTGCTTCTGATGAACTGAGTGATTCCATACATATATTGTTTCGGAACAATTAAGTTATACTTTTTACTCTATGTGATTTTGGGGGTAGTAGCTCTGAGTTGACATCACACATAAATGGAAACTTTCAAAATAGCTATGTAAATACTTAGGATTTATAATAAAACTCTTGATTTAGTTCTGCAATTATTCTATTAAATTTTCTGCTTTTTTTTGTGCAAATTTGCATGTATTATAAAGATCAGAATTAATTTCAAATTTGAGTGAAACTAGACTAGTTACTTTGAGATGTGGAGTTACCCTATCAAAGGTACCTTCACTAAAGAGTTGAAATTAACACTTCTGAACTTCATTCTTTAAGAGTCACCTTATTTATAGCAAGATAAATGCACTTCCAGCTCTAATTGCACAGAGCAGCAAAAACATTCTTTGCATAGCCCAACTAATCTAAAATATATCTTCTCTGGGAAACCTCAGAGGATCTATTTATTCAAGAAGATAGGAAAATTTAAGGGATGCATGCTCACAGCCTAGATTTCAGGATATACAACTGCAGTTTGTGCATTTTAGCAGGACTCCTAATTTCTTTTAATTAAATAGAATTTGTAAAACATCATAAGCTATGTTTTTGCTGTTTATAGGACAGATATCATGCCATTCTAGAAATATATATGAGAACTTGAAAAGTATATTCAAGAAAAAAATCCAAACAGATTAATGCCTTTACATAACAGGAGAAAAAGAAAAATGCAAATAGTGACAAAAGTGAAAAGCAAGGTAAGATTCTCAGTGGTCTGTCAGCTTTAATTATAAGTTGAACTCCAAACTGTTAATGGCATCAGAGTATTTTTTTTTTCAACCAATGTTTTTTCTAACCACATTTAAGATTTTTTTATTCATCATAAACTATTCCCCTCACTCATTCACTCGTCATTTCAAATATTTTAATGGAAAAAGAATACATTTCCTGAGAAATACATAAGAAGTGTGTTTTTATTGTAAGATATCTGGCTGTAAACTAACAATCTCTTAGGTTATAATCCTTTTCTAGGAGTTTATACATACCACTTGCTGTTGTTAAGGCTTTTCATCAAGAAGTCCAATGGGATCTATTCTTCCGCAGGCTTCTGTGGTTAACATGTGTGAGGGAACTCACGTCTAACTGCTAACAGATTTTATGTTGAGTAACCTTTGCAAGTATTCATTGCATGTTAATTCTTGACAGATAAAATTACTTATCCACTATTGACTTATCTTTGAGGGATGATTTACTTTGTCACTATTTAGTCATCTTCATGGTATGTTGAGACAGCGGTGTCTCTCCAAATCATCTTGTTCATACCACTATTTCCCTGATATGAAGTTGTGGTTTGAGGTCTACAGAAGAAATATGAAGGGAAAAATCGAAAAAGACAAATTTTGGCATGGTTTTGAATCTGCTCTTAAGAGAGTAGTAATTGTTGTCTGCAAAGAGGGTTGTACATTTGTAACTTTTGGTTGCTCCTGTTTGTTGGTCTATGCTCCAGGACATGCTGGGGGTGTGGGCAAAGAAAGGTTATGTATTTAGCCATTTTCTTTTTCACTATATTTGCTCATGGGATTAAGTTATTTTGTCCTATTCAAAAAATAACGAATCAAGAATAACTGCAACATTGCCTCTCTTTCTGGATCACCTTCTCATATCAGCCTACCCTTTACTTAAAATATACTTGTTAGCCCAAACTTGCATGTCTCTGACTTGCAATAAAACCTTGACACATGCATAAGTTAAAGAAAGGAGCATTTTGCTTTTATTCTGGATATTTCAGCACAGTCTCTGAGTAATTTATGAAGAATCTGAATGTATCTGGCACCTCTGGCACTGCTCAGATATGTGGAGGATAAAAGTAGCCTTTGCCTTCTTTCCTTCCACCTATTTTCACTATGCAGAAGACTGGCTTATTATGAAGGTCAAATGACTCTACAAATAACAATGTCTAGTTACTAGTTTGGGAACATGGGGCCAAATTTTTGTTTCATGTTGGGCAATTTACCTTAATCCTACGTCTTAGAGTACTTCGACTTTCCTCTGCTCAGCATTATAAAGGTGATTAAGAATTTTGCAGGGTCCTCATTCAGTATCTGAAGCTGTGAAGATAGATTAAGCTGACTGAGTCTGAACTTGATAAGCCTTGCAGAAAAGCAGGAGAGTAATAGCTAAGGTAAGTGCTGAGGAAAAAAGGTGGATGATAGATTGAGAAATACAGCAGAATGCTTCTTAATGCTCCCATCTTTGCATGCATATACTGAGATTTTCTGTCTGTAAGGAAAAAGGTGCAACGGAAGGCTAGGGAGGATTACTATGAGGGTTGAATGCATAGGTTAAGTTACACTCTGGAACTAAAGGTGATAAAATCCTCAGAGCTATAAGAAGATGTAACCAGATCCAAAGTACAGCTAGACACATTTTACTGCCTCCCCCAGCCTGCAGTCAAGCTCTCACACAGAGAATGGTCCCTGGTGCTGATGGCTAAAATGTCACAATTCAAAGCTGGTAAACCTTTCAGAGGCTGTTGGGATTTCCCAGGTACTTTTGAGGTTTTACAAGTGATGATCACTGAACATGATTTTAGTACACGATAGACACTGCTGTCTATAAATACTAATTCTACAGGGCTGAAGTTCAGCTAGAAACTGCATGCAAAGCAACACAGGCAATGGATTCTTCACTGATATTTTATTAGTATTGTATGAGGAGAGATTAGGATCAGCCTTTCTTTGCTTTGATTTACCTGGTACAGCCAACTGGCAGTAAGTTGGTCCTTCCAGCCAGGAAACCGTACCAAACAAGACACTGATGTTATGAACCCTACAATTAATGCACACATTATGGGAAAGTTACCATTAGCCTCAGAAAAATAGACTGTTATTTGTCACCATTGTCAAAACTGATCCTAATGACTTCAGAAGGTCTGACATCTCTAAAGGAAACATTATAGGTCAGATCTTAATTTGGTTGAAGTCAGGGGTGTAAATCAGTGGGGTATAGGGTGATTCTGATTGCACTTCATTGTTTTTCGCATTAGCTTATACGGTAGTCATGCAATTAAAAAGTTACAGCATTAAGAAAAAAAAATGCTTGTTACTGCTGTAGCTCTTATAGTCAATCACATATTGATCAACATAGAACACACCTGAACACTGGTAGGAGGTGAGAGCAAGCTAGATGTTAATGTTGGTGTTTTTAGCACAATGTAATTGCACTCATGAGGAATCCCTGGTCCCGTGTTCTTGTATAGCACTGATGTAATGAGAAGGAAAGGAAGTCGACCAAAGAAAACACCAGTGTGTGGATACATGGCTTTATGGAATTCACCTGAGCTTCCTGAGTAATGAAATGTGGAGCTGATGATATTTTTGTGCAGAGTATCTTTTTTAAAAAAACAAGTGGAGCTTGTGATAAGTGTGTAGAGTGATGGTTGTCTCTGAAGAAGCCAACAAAAGGAAAAATCGCATGAACATCTTTGAGGACTGGGTGACAGAATATGTAGGGGGAAGTTCTTGCCTCTTTACATTTTCACAGAATCACAGAATGGTTGAGGTTGGAAGGGACCTCCAAAGATCATCTTGTCCAAAAGTTATCCGCAATGTTCTGCAGGAACCTCCTGGACTGCAGGTTTTTTCCTCCAACCACAAAAAGTTGTGTTGCAGCTCTTATCCCTCTTCCATTACCTCACCCCCAGTGGTCTTCCATTAAGTTCTTACTACATCCCAATACTTAAGGTTGCGAAAAAAAGACAACAGTGTGAGCTATTTGGCTGTGGAGTGTTGATATTTAATTATTGTGGGCTCAAAATTCTTTGAAAGGCATGTAATGGGAGACTGAACCATTCTTGGATGTCTCATTTGAGCCTGCCTGACAGCTCTGCTAAATCACAAAACCAAGGAATTAACACAAGCAGAAAAGTTGGGGTTACCATTGGCTCATATTAACAGGACTTCCAGAATTTTGCTAGCCTGAACGTGTTTAAAAAGAGGTCAATTGTTCATCCTTACAAGCAATTTTGGGGGATAATTTTTAGCCATTGTTTATATAATCTGTTCAGCTACTGGTGCTCTTGTGTATCCAAGGAGTACTATAGCCTAGATTAGGGCTAACCAGACTAGATTTATTTGGTATATTACAGTAGGCAGAAAACAGATGTTCCTGGAGTTTTCTCTCCCCTCATTCTTTTTTTCACCTGTATAGCCAGATCAATTTTAATTCATTAAAAGTGAAATACAATTTCAAATATATATATATATACATATATATGTACAAAGGAAGAAATGTGATACTGAGTACAAAGGAAAAATAATTTATACTGGAATCACAAGATATTACAAGACCATAAATGTTGTTAATTTATTGTTTCAAATTACTTCGTGGTACATATTTTTGGTAATATTTTTTTTCATCTGTCTTCTGTCACAGTAATTTGTCTGTAATCATCTCTTGTTTACTTCAGACTGATTGGGTATTTTTAATGGTGGTACTTTTCTTATCCACATAAGCTGTGTGAAATATCAATGAATCTACCTGAAGATAGATCCTTGCCTGGTCTAAATGGCTGTGTATTTTAAACCTGACAATCTCTACACTGATATTCCCATGGAGCAAAATTATTGGCTCCATTGAAGTAAAATATTATTTTTTCTGCTTACTTTAGGAAAGTCAATATTTGTCATATAAATGCTTTGAAATAATTTTTAGCTAAATATTTGCAGAGAAGCCTCCCTCCTTCCTTCTCTTCTTTTTTATGAGCTTAATGGGCACAGTGAAGAGGTGTGCTGGGAGCTTCTTTTTGGTGATAAACACTGCAGTATTGCTTAGTATTGAATGAAGCCTTGCAGCTTCTTCTTATGCTCTATTGTACTAATCTATTTCAGGATTCTGTCTTGTGTTAAACTTTCCTTTTGTTTCAATTCCTTGGCAATGAGGGATGTACTTGTTTTTAGAACCTGAACATATATATCCACTTGATCATTGCTTTGCCTTAAGTTACAAGAGAGTATAGTGTAGCTTTGTTTAAAAAGTGCACTGAAGCAACTGGCTTCTCACATAAACAACACTACTTAGAGGAATTGTATAATGGTTACTAAATAACAGCTTTTATTTTTTGGAAGTTGTACATAGATGAATGACTTTTCTGGCTCTTAGGAAACCATACAATGCAATATCACCCCACCTCTTTAATGTATTCAGAAATATAGCTGGGTAAAGGAGCAGTTCCTCTCACAAAAAATATTGAAGAGATGTGTTTACTCTGCAGGCTAATTTTAGGGAATTAGCAAAAATAACTAAATCAAATTTCCAAACTTACCTCAATTTTGGGAAGATAAACCAGGTAGATGGGAAACTGAAATTTGATTCCAGTGTGTGTTTAGTTTCTGTTTGAGAACAATTTGATTTATTTTTTTTGTTGGGTTTTGTGGGAAAGGGAGGGTTGAACAGTGGATATATCTTCACAGGGTATTACTGTGATTATAGGACAAATATCATAGCTTTATGATGACAACTGTTGACAAACTATTCCACACCTGTTAATTACAGGTATTACGAATAGAGAGGAATTTGGGTGTTTGCAGTCACGAGGACAATACAGATGTTTTGGGCTGTGTAAACTTCTGTGTGTTTGCCTTATATCTCTGAGGACATGGTTGTGTCCATGTCTGGAGTTTGGATCAAGCTATCAATACCAACATACTCCAATATATCGTTTAATGCCTGCCTCATCCGCATTTGAGAGCAGACGAGAGTTATGAAAGTGGTCCTGAAACACATTACATATCAAATGACAAGGGAAAAAAACTCCTGTGCCTTGTAGGCCACACGTCCCCACAACATACTGCACATGTTGGGCAACTTAGCTGTGCACAGCTTGACCAGCAGCTCTTGCCAAGGGTCCTCAACTCTTGTTTTCGCCCTTTGTGCTGTGGGAATAGTTTCTCTTGCCATCTGATGTATAGTTAGAGGAGGTGGCCATTTCTGCATTCCCCCACCTGTTTCCCTGCATGGTGGGCAATGGTAACCAGGGCCTAGCCTGTGGTTCTCCAGGCTGCTGCTGCGAGTGATACACAGTGCCAGCATCCAGGCTGTAAGTGACAAACAGTGAACTGCAGAGGCCACAATCAAACATGTCTTGTTCAAAGCAGTGAGCAGGAACCAGTGGGGAATATTCTGGAGACCACCATGGTGCCATTGCTGTGGCTGCACCACAGTCCCTCACAGTGCACAGATATGGGCCTAGGGGCTGGGGCAGGTGTTAGGTACTTCTGTTATCGTGTTGGCCTGGTATCATCTACCCACACCAACTAATTAAGCAGTTTTGACTTCTCTGCCTTGAAATCAGACCTCAAAGATGGTTTAGAATAGAATAGAATAAGAATAAGAATAGAATAGAATAGAATAGAATAGAATAGAATAGAATAGAATAGAATAGAATAGAATAAGAGTAGAGTAGAATAGTTCAGTTGGGAGGGACCCTCAAAGATCACCTAGTCCAACTGCCTGACCTCTTCAGGGCTAACCAAAAGTTAAAGCATATTATTAAGGGCATAGTCCATATATGTCTTGGACACTGACAGGCATGGGGCATCAACCATCTCAGGAGGAAGCCTCTTCCAGTGTTTGACCATGCTCATAGTGAAGAAATTTTTCCTGAAGTCCAGTCTGAACCTCCCCTGGTGCAGCTTTGTGCTGTTCCTGTGTATCCTATCATGGGTTTCCAGGGAGAAGAGACCGGCACCTCCCTCTCCACTTCCCCTCCTCAGGAAGTTGTAGAGAGCAATGAGGTCACCTCTTGGCCTTCTTTTCTCCAGACTGAACAACTCAAAAGTCCTCAGCTTCTACTCATAGGACATGCCTTCCAGCCCTTTTACAAGCTTTGTTGCCTTGTCTGGATGCTTTCGAGTACTTTTTATGTGGAAAAACGTGTTTGTCTTTTATGGATATTTAAAGATGCTTTAGACACTTATTTGCTAATGATTTATAAATGACATTCTTCTTCTTCAACAAATAAACTAGGCAACATTTCCTCTAAATAACGTAAATTTAGGAAAACTCTAGGCGTTCTCCAGAATATTGAGTCTTGGCCTCTATCGTCAAAGAGGCAAATTGTTAAGTATTCTGCCTACAGCAAAAGAAATCAAGTTGAGTCTTTAATTCTGAAAACATCTTATAGTATCTGCATCATAAACCTGGTAGGTTCACAACTAACAGATTTCAGTGTATTAAACATGAGGCTGGCTTTAAGTAGTGGTTTAGTGACCCCATAGCAAATACCCCTATTGCCATACTGCAAAAAGAACAGTGGTTTCTTTCTATTGATAGCTAGCAAGAAACACAAAAGCCTAGGAAGAGAAGAGAAGAGAAATGACAGAAAACCAGGCAAAAATCTATTAAAAAGTTGGTTATTTGGACACAATAATTAATCTGTATAATACATATGTATATATCTGTTTATTTACTTGAAAAGGAGTTAAAGGGACTCCGAGATGTCATCTGGCTCATCTTCTGCTTGTTAGGACCCATTTTATCTAAGTTAACTCCTGGGAGTTGTGGTGACTTTTTTTCTCCTTTTGTGTTACTTTCTCCTTAATAATTCTGATGATGAGTATATAAACTTAGGCACATCTGCTCCAGTGCCTCACTGTCTGTATACCAGGCTTGTTAATAGGAATATTGTTGGAAATCTTATTTGCTGGCACTATTGCATTTGTACCCATGAAGGGTAAAGAAAGATTGTTCCCCTTTTTGTGATAACCTTTTACGCATTTGGAAAGTAGTAACATCGCTCCTCTGGTCTTTGCTTCTTTATATCAAAGATCCCTGATTTCTGCAATCTTGCCACATTGTTATAGTTTCTGTAGTTTCTATAGTTTCTGAGAAATGAGAAATGTTCTCATTTCTCTACCATGCTGTGCCCGAGAAATCTTCATGGCTTTCCTGAATCATGGTGCCCAGAACTGGCACACAACCTGTGACTTTCCTGTCTGTACTTGGGCAGCCATATTTTCAATCCAAAAATAGAACCTTGATTTGTCTTTTATGTCCTTGGAATATGACCATCAAATTATGGTGGGCATTGATCTGACTTTTTTTTTTCCCCCTGAGATTTGCATATAAATAGGGTTAGCTTCTGCTTTTGGACTTTTTTGAGTTTCCAGGCGATAAGGTGTCTTTTGTCCTAATGTGGGACATGTTGGGACAGGCTGAGTACTGAGACCACTGTTGTGAGAGACATCAATGCACATAGAAACAATATAAAGCACAGTGTGTGTATATATGGAAGCTGACTTACTAAAAGCTGTAACAAGCTGTCAGTGAAGCACAGAAACTAAATCTTCATTTAAGAGGAGTAAGTATTACTTGAGGCTGTTGACTAAAAAGAAAAGCTATAAATTTGAGATGGTAGACAGCTTTCCCCATTTAAATACCATCAGATCAGAGCTACAAATTTATCCAACCATGATAAAATTTTCATCTCAATTTTAATTACGAGTGGATAGGGTGTGTTCCCTGATGCTTTTGACTTGCTGGTGTGTAGAGTATGTTATCACACTTTTCTTCTAATGTCTGGTAACTCCAACAGGCTTTTGGATCTTAATACAGGAAATGTGTTAAGTGTTTGCTTAACTTCTACAGTGTTAGTTTAAGGCTGTATTCTCTTAATCAGAGTTCTAATTACTAAAATGGTGTGAGCTCATACCTGTATGAGAGCTTAGCCCTCTCTGTTGACCATTAAGTGTATTATATTTATGCATACATACAACTATTTTTAACTGGAAAACATTAGCCCATGTGGCACACAAAATTTTCCAGGCTTTTGGAGAATCAAGATGCCTTTATTCAGTGACAGGGGAGAAGCTTAATGAACAGGTTCTATGCTCTTTGGATGGCCAGTCACTATGGTATGTGTACCCTTTGACTGGGTGGGAGAGATACAAGCTGGTGCCCTTCAGCATTAGAAACTGAATGCTCAGATGCTCTTTCAGCATTTTGTTGAATTAATACTCCTGGAAAACTTGTCTCCTGTTTTCCTTGTTCATGCATTAGGATCATCACTCCAAATCTTACCATGTTGTATGCATGTGCAACTTATGCTTTTGCCCAATGAGGGCAAAAATCCATGTGAACTCAATAACCAGAACAAGTGAACAACTTTTGTTATGGTTCCGGTGGTCTATTCTGAAAGGGAGGTTAGGCAAATGTTTTCATTCAAATTGTGTCATTAACCAACAGATCTGTTCAGTCTCATGAGCTTTTTTAGCTCATCTGTTACCTGGAAAGAGAGTGGAAAACTATTTCCCTCTAACTTCTTTCACGGAACCACATTATTTGTGATTTTTTGTTTGTTTGTTTCTTTGTTTCTTTGTCCTAAATTCAAGATTGTTTAATTTTGCAATGCACTAAATGCATGGGTGTGGAGCGTCTTCACAGAAAGGACAAAGAGCCATCTTGCCAGTTTTAGATTGTAGATTCTGGATTGGGCGTGGAGAATCCAGCAAGAGGTGGTGTTAGGGCAGGGAGGCTGAGGGCAGCAGGTGACTAATACAGAAAGAGTGAAGGAGAAAGCATCATTACCTCATATATCATGTAGATTATTCCTATGCAGTCTATCAAGTGGTTGTATATAGTCATAAAACCCCAAAGCCTTCGTGGAAGAAATCTTTCAACTTACAAAGTGAGACACTCAAAGGTCAGAAAGTAGGATGCAGCAGCTAGACTACGTTTTCATGCTGCTTCTTCCACCTTTAACATTTAGTTTTGCACTACAATTGCAGAGCTTATTCTCAAGATACGATAAAAATCCTCTTTTTAACAATTCCGTATCTATTGAGGAAGTGAGATAAACGGTGCATACCTCTTCTGGAAATCTAGTCATAAGTAAGAGCTGTAGTGTTTAAGACACCTGCAAAAACTGAGTCCTTGTGCCTTTACAGCAGAATGAGGTTCTGGCAGAACCTCTCTCTCTGAGAGACGGTTGCCTCAGCAACTGTGCCCTGTGCCCATTTTAATACCCTGAATTTCTCACTTGGCTTCAAGTGGCCACTGTGGAGGACTATGCATCTCCCATAGGGTCTATCTCTGAAGTGCCAGCCTGTACAAACACTTTGGATGCCCTTGGGCATCTGGAATGGTACTAGTCCAGTTAGAAGCTGAAGCCCATTTAAGAGATGATATAACCTTCACATTGCATTGTTATCATTTTATTTCCTCTCACTGCTGTGGTACAGACTGTAGTCCTAACACCAGGCAGTTTAGATGCAGAGACCGTGCATCCCATACAGGAAGCAAGAGCACGCCGTTCTGTCAGTCAGCGCCACCTTTATCAGCCACACCCTTGCAGCTACATCAGCCTCCTCCACCCTGAAACAGGTAAGTTGGGTGACAGCATTCCCAGGCCCCAGTTTGGAGGGAGTATCAGGGTGTGGTGTCGAGGCTGGTTGAAGGCAGCCTGCCTGCAGGCTGCTACTGGCAGGGCAGAGCAGCCCAGTGCTGGCACGGGGGCCCCAGCGGTGCTACTGATCTTGCAGGCAGCTGGAAAGCCGGTCGGCAAAACAAAAAAAAAATTAGCTTTCAGCTGGATCAGCGAACTCATCTTGCTGACTGTGTGGCTGCTCGGTTGTTAGTACTGGCACAGAGTGACCGAGGAGTATGTGTGTGTGCGCATGCATGCTTATGTGCTGGGCAGGAGAGGGTGGAGGGAAGGTGGTGCAAGTGGGGCCAGGGGCAGAGGGACTACGGCTCACAGTTTAAATTAATTAAATTACACCCTAGCTGGACTGTATGACAGCATGAGATGATTTAGGCTTTATCTCAGAGGGGCACGGGTTACAATTAGAAGTATACCCAGCTGACATTAATTTCTGTTTTGGTTATTTCTCAAGGTCAGACACAGGGTTTTCTCTGTGCTATTACTTTACTTGAAAGTGGAATTGCGCTGTTCTATGGTGAGTATGCATAAATGGAACATATATTTGAATGCATGTTCTGCAGTATTCTTATCAGGACGTAAAATTAAGAGAAAAAGGCATAGGTTTTCATTTTTTAGGTGTGTGATTATTTTCATTTGGATTCAAAAGCCTGAAAAAAATGACTATTTTAATACGTTACGGAGGATGATAAAATTCAGGGAGCTTAAATCAGGACCTCATGCTCCACATCACAAAGACTAACCACAGAAAAATAGTGGTGGGCTTTATTATTGCAAATCCCTTTAGGTCCAGGAATTTTCTTAATAATCCAACTTTAACAGAAAGTATGGGTAATGCTGCTTTGTACTCTGCTCTTTCCCTCTACCCTTTTCTGAAGTTTTTTTGTTTGTTTGTTTGTTTATTTTTGCAGTCTAGGGGATGTGAGTTGAATTACCTCAGGTAATTCAACCAGTACTGCGGGTACTGAAATTCTGAGCTTATATTCATAAATGGGGAAGACCCTGTTGCAAAGCTGGTTATATGAAAGATGAGTAGCTGTGCCCCCTCTGGCTGGATTTCGGGAAGTCTGCTAGTAGTTAATGCTGTTCATCTTCTACTCAGTGGTGTCAGTTGGGTGCATGTGAAATACACCTGACAAAGCAAAACAGCCAGGGAGTTTCTGTGTGGCTCCTAAGCTTTGTCTGCCTTCTGTGTGAATCATAACAGATGGCTTTGCCGCCTGCCCAGTAGTACATCTGTGCACCCTAAAGAGGCACTGGTATATAGATATGTAAGCAATATTGTAGCCCAAAATGAAACCGGAGGCTTTGTAGGTGTGGGAACAGGAGTTTTCTGTATTGCTTGTGTTGATTCAAGTGACACATATGTCGCTGTCACCTGTTTCTAAAGTGTCTCCAAATCTCATCTCTGGTTTCTGTTAGATGGTTTGCCATGGATTTGGCAAGCAGCCTTAAACAAATAATTTTTTTGAAGTGGGTGGAGAGTAGTCATAGAGAGGACCTTGCTAAAACCGTGGTATCTAAACGAACTCTTTATGTCTTCTGTACAGTTAGGCTGTAAATTCACACAGTAACTTGCCTTCTCAGGTCTGTTTCTATTAACTCAAATGTGCATGTCTTGCTTCCTTTCCTGTTCTGCTCTGCAGTATTGCATATTTTGCTTACACCATATAGTGTAATGAATTCTCACTTTTTTTTCTTTTTAGATAAGCTTAAGAGTCCTTCCCTTAAGCCTTCTAACAAGTATATAGATATGACATTGTGCACTTATTCTCTTGTAGCCTTTTATGTCATTCATATTGTAAAAAAAGAATATGATTGTTTTCTTTTTCTTTTTCTTTTTCTTTTTCTTTTTCTTTTTCTTTTTCTTTTTCTTTTTCTTTTTCTTTTTCTTTTTCTTTCTTTTTCTCTTTCTCTTTCTTTTTCTCTTTCTTTTTTTCTCTCTCTACATAGTAGGAATGAAAGATTTCAAAAGTGTTGATCAAAACACTTCTTTCCACAATGCTTTCTTTATGAGTATCTTTAGAGGTTTACCATTGCTGAGGCAAAAAAGGTATTTCATGTTAACTCAGTGAAATGGCTTATTGACCTTTGAAGCTTTCATAATTTTACATTAAAAGTCTCTTAAAACCAACTCTTGCTCACTTACCCTCCTTCTTCAAAAGGAAAATAAGGAAGAAGTCAGAAACTAGTAGTTCAGCTGATCTGAATTGAAAACCTAGGCCCGTGATCAGGACTTTTTTTTCCAATCTGTGTATACCATTAAGATAGAGCCTTTCAACATATCTAGTTTTCATAGTGTCATAAAATATTTTCCATCCAGCCTTATTTGAGATTCCAGTCCTCTTAATCCCATCTTACACACAGTTTGATTGGTAAATCTTCTATTTAACCAAGACATAGGAAAAAGTCTAGAAGCCATGTTCATGGGTGAGAAAGCAATTCTGATAATGTCACTTGTACTTGTGGTCTAAATCACTTACTTATGACTATGTGAATTACGTGCACGATCACTCACTAGGAAACAAAACAAAGCTATGGAGTGGTGGATTTTCCTTAGGACGATCTTATTTGGGGATGATCTTATTTGATCTGATCAACTAAAATGGACCTTGGAAGTGGTGCAGACTGCATTCAGTTGCTGAGCCAACTGACTGGTTTATAGGGTGGCACAGTTTTGTGCTGGTGTTAGGAGAACCATTACAAGTAGCATGATGAACCCTTCAGCTGACTGGCCTCCCTTGTTGCTTCAGCAAGAAATATGTAAATGGTTGAAACAGCACTAAGTGACAGGATTAGTAAAATGGTCTATAATGTACAACATGTCCTCTGACTGCTTTGTAATAAGAAACAAAACAAAATCCTGAATGACCAAACTTCCTAATCACTCCTTTCTCCTCACAATCAATCTTGCATTTACTTGTCACATATGGGAATGTTAGCTAGTATATAGCATACTGTTGTTGTGTCAAAGGGAATCTGTCTTTTCCACTTCACTTGGACAACTCATTACTCTCAATCAAATCAAGCAATGACATGAAATGGAGTCTTGGTATCTTTGTCCTTGTACGCAGTAGTACGAGGTCATCACAGGTGACATCTGTCTCTTCTAGATTCAAGGAAGTGCTGCCTAAGTTAGAGCTAGGTTAGAGGCCTTGGATAGACCTGGAAGAGAAACGGAGCTTATCAACTCACACTTAAATTTCTGGCTAGATTTTGGCTAACTCTTTCTGTGATACCTTCCTGACCTTTCTGAGAATAGTTTTCTGAAAGACCCGAAGAAAAGAATATTTAGATTTGCTTTTACTTATTGTTTGCTTCTAATGAACTTGAAAGTGAGTAATGGAAAAATATTCAAACCTTAACTGTGGCGACACAGCAGGAATGGCTTATGGCCAAACACTGTAAAAAAAAAACAAGGTCACATTAAGTTAATAAAGAGCCTCTAGGTTCATCTTTTGCTTATGTTTATGTAAGGAGGGTCCTCAATTACTGTTGGCCAAAAAAGTCTCTGAGCCAGTAGGTCCCAAAATTGGAATCCTTCCCCTCTTTTATGCAGCAAAATGATGAACGCAACTGTGGTTACAAGGCTAGAAATGATCCTGAAATTGCCTACAGAAGGGGAGCTCTGGCCCTTTTCTGTGGGTTTGTGAGCAGAAAAGGTTGGTGATTTTCTCTGCAGGCTTCCTCCCTTCTTCTGTTATAGGGATCATCTTTCCCACCATTATTAAGAAATGTGTGCACTCATTCCATTCCACATTATACCTATATGGAATATGAATCCTTGATACTTTTCTTCCTGGGTATTAAAACAGTATCTGCCCACGTGATTCAAAAGACTGAATTTTCATATCCAAGTCAGTTCATCTGTTTGTCATGCATCACTCCATTTCCCAAATTGTGTATTTGACTAACAGCTCAGCTTTGAGACTCTGTTCAGCTTCACAGTTTCAATCATTGTAAAGATGGCTGAATGAAGTCCTCTCTTTCCAAATATTAAGGAGCTGTTACTTTAACTCTCAATACTAGTTTTGCCTCTGATTTACTTGTCCAGTGGCACACTGCTGAATCTCCTTTTATTCTGTGAAGGGAGTCTAAAGAAACCAGCTTGTGTGTGTTTTTAATTATATGTTTGTTCAGCCCTCTGTGGATGTCAGGAGATGTGAACAGTAAATGCCAAGTGATTGCCAGGAAGAAAGCTGCTGACTGCAGTACATAGTAGACAGAACCCTTCTGTGTAACTGCCACTGCCTTGCCATGCACATACCAACAATATCTGATTTTGATTATAGTCTCTCCTCTGATGATAGTACTGTCTCAGGTTCTCCTAGAGACAAAGTCTTGGTCAAGTGAAAACATAAGCAATGGTGTAGTCAAGGACAAAGTCAATCTCCCCCAGATTCCAGTCTATTGACTCTTCTTTCTTCCTCATTTGAAGAGAACTGAAAGGCTAACAATCCTCCTTTAAATGAGCGTAACTTGCTGTAGTATGTTAGTCTAGACAAAGGAAATCAAATTAATTAGCAGAAAGACTGCAAATGTGCTGTGTAGGAGGACCTGTCATTAAAGTACCTCATCCAGGCTGCTGTGGCTTGGTGTGTATTCAGAATGATAGCTCCGGTCTTCCTCTCGGCAGAAGAAGAGAAATAGAATAATACTAGGCTTCAATTAGAACCATAATTCAGTCACGGGCAAGGAGAGGGGGAGGTGAGTAGGAAGACGGTTGCTTTGCAAAGCCTAGGTCATAAAACATAAAATCCCAGTTTATGCATGGCAACAGATCCTTCTATGATTGAATTACAACCTTCATATTCAATAATGGGCCAAGTCTGTAAACCAGAATACAGACAGAACAAATATTTACATTCTTTGGGCAATGACGGAGGAAGAATCACTGAGCAGAGCATGAATCAAAGCCACAAGAACATAGATGTGGGACAGCCACGTGTTGCCATCAGTGTGAAGTGGGAGGGACAGAGTAAGTTTCCAGTATTTGGATGTAAACTTTCCTGGATGTAAACTTTCCTGCAGTATTTCACTGGGAATTCAGCTTCTGGTTAAGCGACACAGACTTCTGATAATGATGAATAAACTGTAGTTTCATTCTGTGCGCTATACATTTTTCAGGGTATCTAGAAAGTGGTATTGAAATATTAAGGTATTTAGCAATGTTTATGTTAATATTGCATATCTAATTACAATTTTATTTGTATTTGTGACTTTATAGCATCTCATAAGTTTTGTACTTTTGGCAGTTGTTGATTATCAGTTGATGTGATTTATTTTGGTCCAGCTGAAAGCTATGACAGTAGTAAACGTTATTGTCAGTTTGTAAATCCTGATAGACTTGTAGTGAAATAAATGAAAATTCATTTAGTTAACTTACAAAATAACTTGAAAATAAGGGTCAGAATGGTTGGATACTGAGGAACTTGCATCAGGACATCAGCTGACACATGTATTACCATAGCTAAGAAGCCATATGACTCTGACGTTTTTGAACTACAAATTTCATTTTAATTTATAGGCTTGCCAATGAGCATAGGCAAACAACCGTCAGAGCATGTGGTTTCTGTCCTTCTCAGCCCTCACAGATTTCAATTGCACTTCAGTCTTGTACCTGAATTTTCTCATCTGGATTTTAAGTGAACAGGTTTCCTTTCAGAGCAAACACCGACAGCTGAGTTAAACATTTGAAACAAAAGTAGTTAAACAGGAATTCTGATGGATCATCAGTTAATCCACAAAATGTAAGTGTAAAACTAAGCCAAGCAGAGGCCTGGTGTTCTTAGGGAAACCAGAAAACACCTTATAACTCCACAAGTAAGTCTGTGAACAAAAGGGAATCCAAGATATTACAGGATCAACTCAAAGGTAATACCATACATAGTCTACAGCAGTGACGCATTCTCACCTGACTTCTATTTACGTATGGTGCAAATAAGGTTTTCTTAACTGTTGGGCCAGCTCACACACTGAGCAAGAGAACGTAGTAAAATCTTGGAGGTGACCCATTGTTTTTTCAAGGTGTCTTGTGTAGACTTGAACTTTAGAAGCCACAAATTCTGATTTTCTATGGATGTGTTTGGTTTGTCAGTCCACTACAGTAACCCTAAACATCCTCTTTACTACTCATGCCTCCTAGGGTACCAAACATTGATATCCTTGACTTGTCTGTCCCTACCCCCACCTGAAATACCGTTTGTACCTTCTTGTATACCCTGGGAGAAAACACAGTGCAATGCAATAGAAGTTTCAAAACTGCCTTGCTGTCAAAGTTGTTTGAAATTTGGTCAGTGGATTAAAAAATATAATTGTGAGGAATTGTCAGATGTGTAATTCAATGTTGCTCATTAACCAAAGAAAAAGCAAAAAATGGGGATTCTCTAAATTTAGCATTGAGGAGAAAAACACTGTTCTGTGAAACTAATCATTCAGGTAAGGCACTTATTTTCACGTTTGCCAGGCATAGACCTGGCTGGCGCTAACAGGCTCAATTGGCTTGATAGTTGTTTTATTTGTTCATTAGCATAGGTCTTCAGCATTCTGCACTTTCGTCTCCAGAACTGTTGTAAGTTTTCATCAGCAGAGCTGATGTTTTGTCAGACAAATTGAAGCAGAGATAAATGTAAATGAAAAACTCTTTGAGCAACAAAACTTTATGAAAATTGAGCTGCAGTGTTTCTTGCAAGTGGCATATTGGAAAATAGTAGGATACACAGCTGAAATTTTGTCTGTATGGGAATTTGCTTACTGCCTAATAGAAAAGCTAGACCGTAGTATATTGAGATAAGATCGATTCTTATTTGAACCATCCATGTATTTCAGCTCTATAAACAGGATATTGGCTCACTACAATTTGCAATATAAATATTAGACCATAAATAATATTTTAGATATTTCAAACATGAACACAACTACTTAGGCATTATAATGTAGCAACTGAGGATAATGTCTTGAATAGAGAGCATGACAGAGTGCAAATATCTGAATCTATGAGAAAATCTGGGAAATTCAGAAGTTACTTCTCTGTTGATTAATGTAGTGTTTCACATATAAAAGATTACATGCCACCTATTGATTTTTAGAAGGATTTACATTTTCCTGTCCATTAGGAGAAGCAACCAGAAATTCTTATGAGCACTTTTATGGTGTTTTGAAGTACAGGCCTCAATTTTCTTCTAGAACAGATCTCTCTGCTCTCAGATGTGCTCTTCTGAGATTGGTACAAATGCAGTAATGCACGTATATTGAAGACTAATGGTTTTCTCCCTTATTGTGAGCTAGAAAATGGGCTTTGTGATCTGGAAATAGGGCATTGTTTGAAGCTACAAAGCAATAAAGCTCCTAACCCAATCTCTGTTTGACCAAAATTTGGGGAAACTACATTGGACATTCTCATATAGAACCACTTTCATATAGAAAAGTATTATGTTTTTAAAGAAACACTTGCCTAAGGGTAATGAATCTGGACTGATCAGCAAAAAGAATAGTATTGGTGCCATATAGTGCGATTAAAAGACATTAGAAACTGTCCACTCTCAGTTAATTTCTGACCTCTGGTAACTTACTTCCCCTCTGTGCTCTATTCCAGTCCCACCATATGTTGTTCACCAAGTAAGTCTACAAACATTTTGAAGCTGTGCCACTTAGACTCTGGTCTTGGATGAGATTTCTATGTTCTGTTGTAATGCAAACAACAAAAATATAATGGAGACTACTCATTGCAAAATAGTCTTTTTTAGTATTGATTCTCCAGCGAGGAAGCAATGAAATGAGCTATTGTATTTAAATGCTGAACTCTCCTCATTCTTTTGTTGAGTGACTGTCCTCTTTTCCAACAGGCTGAGGGATGGTCACAAATGAAGATGTTTGGTCAAGCCACTGCTTCCCTTCCGATTTAGTTTTTAGTTTCCCAAGGGCAGAGTTCTGCTGTTTTCTCCTGAAAGAAACACTGCCAAATGGGAGTGTACTGACTGCCTTCTGCACAGAAGAATAAAGTTAAATGTAGGCTGTTATTGCTTGCTGGACAAAATGTTCATGTCCAAGCAGAAATGACTTGCTTATTTGGGGCTCTCTATCTTATGCTGAAAAGCCAAAGAACACTGAAAAGGTGAACAAGTATCTTTTCAACCTGGTTCACTTGAAAAGACACATTTTTAGATTCGTAGGAGAAATAGCTTCAGTCCTTTCCAACAAGCTATTCTCCTTGTATCCAAGGAGTTTTCTTTTATTTATTCCTCCCGCCCCCTGACTGTAGCACTCTCCAAAAACCAGGTTGGGAGAAAGAAAATCAACCTCATGGGCAGCAAGCAGAAATCTGGTTTTATTTTGTGGGTTTTTCCCTCCTCCCACTCCCCCTTTTTCCCCTAGTGTTGCATGTGCTGCCAGTACTGATGACTACCCAGACACTTCTGAGTAGGACATCTCACTCTGCTTGGGACAATTCACATGTGCTCACCAGGCAGACATTTGTCTGTGGTTGGCTTTAAAACCACAAGTTCCTGAAGCTGAAATTGCAACAAAATTTAGGAGTTTTAATCATAACAATATTCCCCAAAGTCTTTGTCCAGTTACCTGTTAGTATTGAATACGAGATCTGTGTATTCAGGTCCCCCTGAAAATGGCATTGCTACATTACCTGCGTACTATAGGATGACTTAACTCTTAGATTTGTTGCCACTTTTCTTCCTTATCTATATTTTACTCTTCCATGTGTAAAACCAATAACTGCTAATGCAGTTGTGAAATCGAATCTTTGTTGCTGATAAAGAGAGAGCATTGTGAAGTTGATAGCATCTTGCTTCACTATATTCCCTGGGTAAAATTTAGCCTTAAAAATAAAACAGAACTGGAAGATAGTTCCCTTCAATAATTTCTTCTAGTTGGATGATTGCCTTAGAAAGTACATTTATTATATGGTTGTTTTTTTTTTTTTTTTGTAAGTACTAACATTTATCATGGATAGAATTATTAGTGAATGTATCTCAAAGAAAAATACCAGGGCTGGTTTCACCAACACTTTTTTCATTTTCTTTGTCACTCCAGTCTCCTGGAATTCTAGGTCACATCTTAGATGTAATACACAAAAACTGATACCTCAGCTATTGAAATTTCCAGTGACTGTCCTCACAAACTCCTAGCTTTGAAAAATGAGAAACTTATCTGAATTCCTCCAATACTAATACTATTTTAAATAAATAAATAAAGAAAGAAAGAAAGAAAGAAAGAAAGAAAGCGAAGCCCAGGTTTAGAAGCTATGCAAGACAAGAAAGATTCAGTCTGTGGAGAGTTTAACATCATAGATCAGTAATACAATATTTAAATCAATATACTTCCTGGCAGGATGTCAGTGCAAAGAGGAGCATAGGAGTAACGTGATCTCTTAACTCTGATGAAATGAGCAGCTGCATTCAAACCTGTTTCAAATGTGCTTGTCTGAAGTTCCTGAAAGAAGAAAACCATGATTATAAACACGGATTTCTGGTGGCAGAAAGATAGATAAGAAAGAGAACAAACTAGGCAGGAAAAAAATACAGTTCTAGCTGGTTGGGTTTAGTGCCAAAGGTGAACTTACCCTCAAGTTTTCTTCATAACTGCTCGCATCCTAAAAATAACATATCTGACACATTGAACATTGCTGAATATGACAGGAGCAATTGATTGAGTCATTGATTCCTCTTATATTTGAGTGCATGGACCAGGAACTCTTCTAAACTCCCAGTTTCTTAGGGGATAATTCAAGATAAAACTTCTGGTTGTAGAAAATTTATAGTGAGAGCTGAAATTAGTATGAAGTAACATCATCTGAGTTGTTTTTAACTAGCTTTATCTTAGCACAGACCTGCCCCAATATCTTTTTTCTATGTACTTTGTTTCTGTCTATGCATGTGCTCTATTTTTTGTAATTTTAAATTCAACATCTTCGGGAACTGTCTTGACAATAGGAATGTCTAAAAGTTCTGGCAATATGGGGGAAATGCTATCCTGTCCTGAGGAAAGCAGTCATGCATCTTTGAAACCCTTCCACACCTTCCCCTTTCAGAAACAGAACAAGAGCCTGGCCAGAACAGTAAGGTTCCTGAGGCATCCAGCTTGTGGGCAGACCTTTCCTGTTTCATTCACAGCTTTGTGGCCTTGCCCATAGGCTTGCTTGGGCCTCGCTGCGGGGAGAGATTTCGGTGGGAGGGAGAGGGAAGGATGGAGAGAAGGAAGGATCTCCACCCAAGCCAGCCAGTGAGGGTGCAAGAAGTTCTGTATGTCTGAAAAAAAAAAAAAGTTTTCTCCCCGTACCATCTACTGCTAGGATGTGCTGCAATAAAATTGCTTTCTCCCAAATCGCTATAGAAGGTTCTTAGAGGGCAAGAATGGAAAAACTTCTGCTTGTAATGGCATTAATTATTGTTTTTTAACCAATTATCCTCTTTGCTATTGCATGCAGTGGTGTTTAAAAGTGATGCTTTAAAAGTATTCCCAGTACATGGTAGATCTTCTTTGCTGCTAAAACGGAGTAATTTTGTATCTGAGTATCTGAATAACACATTATAGCTGCAGTACTGGGTTTTCTGAGTTTCTTTGTTTATTTGTTTTTTCCCTGCCTCCTACATGTTCTGTTGTTGTGGCTGACCTCAGTCTTGGCAATTTAATCATGAGAATCCGTAATGGTGGAATCATTCACTAAGAGATCCATGCCTCTGCAAAAAGAAAGATATAGTACAGTGTTCAGGTATTGCTGTTGTTTTTGAGACACAGGAGCAATAGTTTCCAAAGGATACTTAAAAGGGAGAAGCTAGCACCAAATTCTTCCCTTTCACAAAGGTTCCTGATTGGTGTAGTCTTTATTTGAACATTTTACCATTAGAATCATGCTTGACCATTAATAAATTGAATAAATAACATTTTTGGCTTGTTGGTAGAGAATCTGATATTTCCTGGCTTCCCACATATGTCATTAAAGCCAAGTTTTAGTTCTTTGAAAAGTTATTGCCTGGCTTGTCTTCAAGGAACACTTCTTGTGTCCCATCTTAAATGCCGTGTACTGACCATGTACACCATGTTCTTACATTAATATACATATGGCTGTTTTGCACAGATTCTTTTTTGAATACGTCTAATAAGAAAGTAAGTGAGGAGTAGAAAAATTTTTGGTAACAGTTTCCCACAGTCAGCTGAATAGCCAATCTCAAAGGAAAGCTCTTATGTCTCTGAAGTTTGCAGGATGGAAAAGAATGATGCAGGGGATCAAACGTGACTGTGTATGTACCATGCCACAGAACTACACCTGAAGTAAACTAGGCTATATTGCCTGCCTTTTGCTGCTGGTTGAAGAGAAACCACCATTTTCCAAGGCGAACTCTTCTGCTATAAATTAAATTAAAAGTTTTCAAAAACTAAAGTATCTCTGAATTTGTGTTTTTCATCTTTCTGTCATTCTTCTTCCCATTGTCTCTTACAGTGCTTTTGATGGTTGTAGAATAGGTTTATAGTACTAAATCTTCTTCCACATATGTATTTACAGTTGTATCAGAGAGCTCAGTACTTCCAGGCATGCTGATAAGGCGAGTGGTTTGTAGGTGTTGCATGCTGTAACAAGCAAATGAGTCTTACAGTTGCTGATTTCCCTCAGGAACTGAAGTCATATGCTTGAAAACTGGAGGAGACGCTGGAGCAGTCACTCTGTACAGGTGGGTGCTGTCATTACGTCCTTACCTGTCTTTCAGACCATAGCTCCCCTTTCTGTGTTGGTGGACTTCTCCAAAATGACACACTTGAATTCGGAGGTCAACGCCATTGCTCCAATTCCCAGAGAAGTGCCCTAACCACAAAACTATAGGCTATTTTGGGGGTTACACTGCTGCCTGTCCTGCTCCAGAGCTGGACTGCTTTCAAGAATGCGTGAGTTATAGGGCCAGAAGGTCGGTATGCAAGAGGGAGCCTGACTTGGTAGATATTTTATGTTACACAGTAATTGGATACAAACAAGAAATAAAGCTAAGGGCGGACACAGCAATCCTGGATCTTCCCCTCCTAGCTGAGTGCCCTGACCCCTCTGGATTACAGGGCTAGATCTCGGTGTTCCTGCTTCCTTGGCCAAGGATTTTTTACACTCCTGGGTACCTGATAGCCCAGCTCCAGCATGACAAGTTTCATGAGCTTATGAACTCATACTTGATGTTGATTTCCTTACCTAAAAGAGATAAAAACCTAACATGTGAAAAGTAAATGCAGCTAGGCCCTGTTTCATGTCTAGTGTAAGGTTATTTTCTGCACCAGCTCACACACTGAAAAAAGGGGTCAGGGGAGGGGGGGGGGGNAGAGCTTCCATCAACTCTAACATGGGGAGCCCCCCTGTGCAGTGGGACTGATGGACCCAGGCTGGCATTTTACTTGCACAAGTTTTAGTGGTTTTCAACACCTGAGGCCACATGCTCTGTCCTTGCCAGAAGCCGGAGTCTTCTCCTATACATTTTCTGTTTCTTCTTATTCTGCCCTGTTTGCAGACGGGCAGCATTCACTGCTTTGCTTTGCATTCAGGCTGAGTTTACCAAAGTGATCTGTTTCTATGAGAACAGTGAAGTTTCTCTTCTCTTTGCAAGTGATTACCTAAAACATACATATTCCACGGCATGTTTCTGGCACCAGGTGACCTTGTTTGCACCCTTATTGGCTTGAACAGGGGGGTTGTGTGTTGGGGTTTAGGAAGGGGTGATTTGCCAGCTAGTAAGGGACAACCCTGTGATTAGAAATTCCATGATGTGACAGGATGTATATTTAACCTGCTAGTGCAAAATAGAGTAATACGCTCCCTGTACACATTTGAAGGTTCAGGTTTGATAGGGATCAATGATAGAAATAGGTGTTGCATTCCTACCTGTCTGTAGAAGTACTTGCTACCATGCACTGCAGTGTTTGGTTTACAACTGTACAAATAGTGGCTTTGATTAGTAATGCTTTATGAATTATAAACATAGACTTACTGAGTAAATCTTACTTATTCCGTTGAACAGCTCTCCATGCCTATATAAAACTATTTCAGAAATTATAAAGCTACTATAATATTTCTCTATATTATGGACTTTGAGTTGTTAGCTCTCTGTCAGCTTTACAGAATACCTGTGTAAGATTTCTACTCAAACCCATCCTGGACATGAAAGAGAAGTTGTTTTAACTTGCATTTTGTGACGAGAAAGGGTGAGTGTGGTAAGTCAAGGTTTGGCAAAGAAAGGGAGAAAGGGGTGGGGGTATGTGTCTCTCCTTTTGTTGTGTCTCTAGACCTATACTTTTCTCTTCATCCATCAGAATAATAGAAATGAAACTGGAGAGGTGATATCCCTGCTGAAAAGGACCAAACTCCCTCCCTGAAGGACAGTAGAGTTGGCACAATTACTTTGTGTCCCTGCATTTAAAGAGAAAAAAGTAGAAAAGTATGTCTGAGGAGTGTTGGCATAAGGCATCTCATGGAGAGCTCTCCTGTGTCTTTTTCTAGATGTAGGCTTGTAACTCCTGTTTTTTTTTTCCCTCCCTTTTCTGTATAAAAGACAGAGCAGTGGGCATCAGTTGTTTTATCTACTTCTGAAAAGCAGCCATCAGTGCAGAAAAACATGAGAACAATTTGAGAGGAAGCATGGAACACTATATTCAACTGAAACTAATTACCTGATTAGATTTTGGCCTGGCTGTGTGGGTTGACAACCAGTGGTCTTGGCGACAATATCTGTGAACAAAGCCAAGTCTAGTCTCAATTCATTTAAAGAATCTGGACAAACCTTCTAGACTTGTGTGCTGAATGCTAAACAGTCCGAAAATAGGCCACTGGCTTAAAGTACCCATGACTACCGTGGATGTCAGTGGGCACCTGGCATGCTTACAGGTGAATGAGCTTATTTGGGTTTTAGAAACACTTGTCTCCATTGAAAGGTGATTCTGTTTCAAGTGTGCAATCTCGTGAAATTTTAGGTGTGCATCAGAGCATCCTCCATTCACAGACGTAGGATTAGCGCTTTCCTTTCCTTCAGCACTTCCAACTTCTCCCCTGAAAATTTAGTCAAAAACTGACCTTGAGATCTTGTAAACTTAGAAAATTACCTAAAAGATGTTGTCTCACCTAGTCTGCTACAGTAGTTCCTTCTATTTATCTCCCTAGATGTTAAATACACGTTAAGTCTGCTTAGTTGCGTGCGAAGTATTCGTTATTGCTGTTGCAGTCTTCTCTTGGACCTTCACCATAAACACATTTTTGGTCTGTTGGTGTCTCTGGAAAATGGCATGTTTTCATTTTAGGACTACCTATGCAACACGTCAAGTGTCTGCAGTGTTAGACATGTCTATATTTATTGGTGTGATGGTATTTGTTGTCTTGGCATCACACTAAAGGAAAAAAAAAAGCATTACTTGGAAGGATTTGAAGCTTTACTGGGAAGAGAGGGATGACTGTTTCATCTATATGCTATTACAAAAATACAATCCATTAAGAGCAAAGGTGAGTAGAGTGCTTTTAGAAAGACTTGAAGTGTCCTTACCTCTGAACTGGAAGCTTTTGGGCTGCACTCACTTCTGGCACCCTAGAAATACTTTGCTCTCCCTTCCGCAGGAGAACAAAATTAAATAAACCGTCAAATGAGTTGTAACAGTTCATTGGTGAGCATTGGCTTGATGAGAAAATTTAGTACTTCTACTCTGATATCATGGAAGCACATTTAGACACATTACTAAACTGAATTGGACAAGTTGTTGATGAAAATCCAGGAGCTGGTAAGAGATGCTCCACAGAACAAGAAATTCGAATAGACAACCATAGCAAAAATATTTTTGCTAACTGGCTTATTATTTTAACTTTGCAACTGGCTAATGCTCTAACCTATTTCTTAACATCTAAAGTAAATATTGAATTCTCTCGTGTTTACAAACCTTTGTAAGCTATTTGCCTGGGAGGCCTTACAGTATTGAAGTCCTCAAAGTTGTGTTTAAGCATTTTCTGCAAGAATAAATCCATCAAGTTTTCAGCCTCCCACAAAGACAGCAAATGCAAGGCTGGAAGTGTCCTAAGCTCCAAAACACCAGAAGCAATTTAAAATAATAAAAATATGCTTTTGGACACCTCTCACTCTTTCTGCATGGAACTAGTCTAGATAGGGACTCCAGGACTGAACAGGAAGACAAGAGTTCACCTCATGTAACCTGGTATTCCCTTCCCCTCTCCCCAGCCATCCACAAATGAGCTGTCACAGTATTGGCAGGAGTCTCCTGAGCCTTTGCTAGCCAGGAGTTTGCCCAGCTGTTTGGCCCAGAATTTCACAGAAAAGGAGGAAACCTTTCTGGCTGAAGCTTCTGTAAAAATTACTGGTTCAATGATCAAAGCAGCAGTTTCCCTATGGGGGAAAAAGAGTAGCTGGAAAGCTTGGAGAGCGAGGAGTGCTGTGACTTTCAGCAGGGCCTGGCCTCTTCATGATAAATTTCCACCCTAGAAGATACCTAATCTCCTAGGAAAAGCGGTGAGACTAGTAAGGCAGTAAGGTCTCCATTTCTTCTAAAAGCATGTGTAAAGTTAAACTCCATTACAATTTTGTGGTTTGAAAATGTGTCTCTTCTAACAGCTGCTTGTATTGCTGTTGCAGGATGATTTGGAAATTTGCCTTGTCCGTCTTTCTGATGGCAGTGCTGGTTAGAGTAACGGACACCAGGAAAAACCGTCCTGCGGGAGCAATTCCATCCCCGTACAAAGACAGCAGCAGCAACAACTCAGAGAGGAGGCAGCAGCTGAACAAGGAAGTGCTGGCCTCCAGCCAGGAGGCCCTTGTGGTCACCGAAAGGAAGTATCTCAAGAGCGACTGGTGCAAAACGCAGCCCCTGCGGCAGACCGTCAGCGAGGAGGGCTGCATAAGCCGCACTATCATCAACCGCTTCTGCTATGGGCAGTGCAACTCCTTCTACATACCGCGGCACGTGAAGAAGGAGGAGGAATCCTTCCAGTCCTGTGCTTTCTGCAAGCCACATAAGGTCACCTCTTCGACCGTGCAGCTGGAGTGCCCCGAGCTGGACCCACCTTTCCGACTCAAGAAAATTCAGAAAGTGAAGCAGTGCCGTTGCATGTCTGTGAATTTGAACAACTCAGGCAAACTGTGAGAGCAGGCATGTAGCTACTGCTTGGTGTTGTCCCCACCAGATTTACTGCTGCCTCTCCTCTCCCATTGGGCAGATTATTTTCTTTTTTCTTTTTTTTCCTTTTTTNGGAGGCATCTCTCCAGCAAGGAAAGTCTCCTTGTCACTTGCCTACTGGAATAAAGCTTTTTAATGGGCTGTGTTATGCACTTCTTCACCATAAAGTTTCATTGTATGTCCAATATCATCTGGCAGTTGAATCTTCCGGAGTGGAGCAGGCTCCCAGAAGTTGGAATTGATCATCTAAGTGACCAGTTGGCTGAACCCAGCATTAAATGTTTCCACTGTGTGGAGTAAAGCCCCCTGCCCTACACTCCAGTCCCTTTCACGAGAAGAGAACGCCTTCCTGGTGCGTTGGTCCGGAGCTTGCTGCTCTCACTTTGACGTGCTGGGATGCTGCTCAGAACCAGGTGATGCAGGCAGGAGAGAGAGTAGCAAGAAGTAACGTGAAAAGAAAGTAAGACTCTCTGATGAGGCTCAGCTTCTTAAGACAACTTTAATTGTGCAATGACAAACTGTTCTGGGCTTGTAGTCTGAACTGCAGATAAGAACTGAAGGGGAGAGGGCGACGCATCAGGTCAGCCACCAGGATCACATCAGCAGACTGAGGATGGATTCTTATGCTGCTGTGGCTGGAATACACCGAACATGTAGTCCCTGCAGCAGTGTTTGTTTTGTAACCTAGCTATAGTAAACAGCTGTTTAAAGTATTATAGACCTGGCCATGTATATTTTTCTTGTGGCAGAATATGCCAGCGATTAAAATGTGTTGAGTAAGAGACTCGGTTGCTAGGTCAGCTGCCTGGCTTAAAATGAACACGTTTTAACTAGGCTTTCAGTAGGTTTTGTGTGATAGATATGTGTGTGTTTCTTACTTCAGAAAGGACAACGTCCATTTATTACCTTACATTTCTGCCTGCTCAGGCTGGGCAAGGTGGAAGGGTAGTGGGAGAGGAGTTGAAAACACTAACAGTGTTTCACTTAAGGTACAAAAGCACTGTTACACAAAGAACAAAATTTGGTCATTGCTGGTCTGAATACAAAAGCTACCTTATGCATCAGTGTCATCAGGTGTTGGGAGTGGCATCTCACTAATGACTGGAAACCATGCTAACGTGCTAGTGTTAAAGGACAAACCCATCAGTCAGTGCTGCGGGAATGGGTCACAGCTGTATGAGCAGGGAGAGTCAGTGGTAATCACTACAGCACCAGTGGTCCACTGAGTTTTTGAGTGCTACATAATCAGTGTTGGTGAACACTTGCAATTCATTTGGATCACACTAAGTTGTTATTCAGTTGGTGGAGTTTAGTATGTCCTGTATATCCTGTTTGTTCCAGTTCTGATCTGTATTAGTACCAGCTGCATTAAAATCCTAAGATGTCTAAAACCAAACCAGCCCCTTTTCCCAAGCCAAAGCCCCTGCATGCTCAATTGTCTGAAGCTTACAAATTAAAAATGACAAGTTGACTCCTTGATGCATGTCTTAGGGTTCAGCATCTGCGCCCACTGAAACCAGCTTGCTGTGGGAGCCCTTTCCTGCCAGCCTCTTTACATACAGCCACTTCAAGGGGTTAACATGTTTAGGACTCTGGCCAGCCAGGAGTTCAGTGCCACATTATGTGAAACAGGCTGCTCTAAGAGGCTTTTGGGACTGAGCTCCACAAGAGCTCACGAAGCGGTTTATGGGGATTGGCACGGGCAGGATGAGGTTGGTCGGGTGTGTTAGCCCTATTACGTGAACAGCTGTATTTTTTTGCTGTGATCTTTCAGAAGTGCACAGGGAGACCTCTCACACTGGTTTGCTTTAGAGGCTGTCACTGTGACACTGCCAGTGTCATGCCAGCCACTGAATGGGCAATGTTCATTCTAGGCTTGATAGTATTGATGTGGGTGCGGGGGAAGATGGCAATTGCTGTGATATATTATGACCCCAGAGACCTCAGTCTCCACTTGAAAGAAATGAACTGAAAGTCAGGCATTTTGGACTTGAGAGAGAAAAGCACCCTAGTAACTTCAGTTAGGAAAAATGTGCAAGAATATTCATCTTTAAGCTATGCCCTGCCTGTTTTTTTTTCCACCAGTTTGCAATATGAATATGCTGCAGCCTAAAGCTCCTTCTAGGAGTTGTGTTTATGTAAAAATTGAGTTGAGCTTGTAATGGTTAAAACTGTATTTAATTCTTGTTTTATAAATGAAAACAAAAATGAAGAAATGCTTTAAGTATAATGTAATTATTTTATAGGTCTACTATTAAATTATAGATTAAATAATAAAGCTACTCTAGGGTTATATGGCATCCAGGTGTACAGGCTTTGCTTCAACAGCTTGTGTCCAGCCACCCTCTAATCAGCACATTTTCCAGCTTCATTTTGACCCTACCAGATGCAGGTAAATGGATTGCCCAAACAGCTTGGGAAAGCCTAGCCACCTCTCCCCTTGTCTGCTACCCCCCCAACACCCCCGCAAAAGGTATCTGCAAGTGAAGAGAGGAAACCATATAGAACTAAGATTCTGGAGTCAATTCTTCATGCACAAATTCTGGCTTTTTTGGTTAACTGGCAAGAGGACAACCAAAACTTCACCACTGGCTGAACTGCTGGCATCATTTGTGGTAAGAGAAGTAATGATTATCTCAACCTAACTGGTTTTGTTTACAATATGTGTAGATCCTTATGTAATAGCCACCAACCTACTCATAGAAAAATATATATATGTTAAGATCTAGGAGAGCTTGAGCTGTTGCTATCAGCTTTTGAATGACTACACTGTGTAGATCTCAAAGTGTAGCGTAGTGTTTGCTTTTTTTTTTCCCAACCTGGGGAAAAGATAGTTACAAAGTGATCTTAAAGGAAAACATGAGTGAGCATCCATGTGGCCAGAAGAGATGCCTGTCATGGGCATCTTGAAAGAAGCACCTAGACCACAACTAGCAAGGGAGGGGGAGCTCCTTTATGGCACTGTAACTGACATCTGCAGAAACCCTTTGCTCTCATCCCTTCCCCCAGTGTCTTGACCAAATGCTCTCATAGTTCAGCAATTTAATGGGTTTGGAAGTTTTTGTTTGTTTGTTTGTTTGTGACTTGGTTTCACTGTTCTGCTGTGCTTTAGCTACCTAAGTATGGTCAGGGCCCTCTGCTCAGAACCTGCAAATGCCTCTGTCAATTGGCTCAAAATAACCACATGCAGCCATCTCCTCCAACACCCCATTCTCATTTTTGCCATCTCTTAGTCTCTGTCATGCTTTGCTGGTAGCTTCATTGCCCAGCACCCACCTGAACTTCTATCTGTAGTACAACCTAGATTCCAGCTTGGCTCTCCCCGCTTCTAGCTGCCTGACTACCAAGGCGTACCAGAGGTTTATGTGGTAATCCAATAAACTCCCTGTTGTGGAAGCAATCCAAGAGCAAGGCAAGCCTCCCAGGGTAGACGGAAGAGGCACTAGGACAGATAGATCCAGTATTTCTTAAACATGTCTGGTGTTGTTGGACAGGGAAAGGAGGGGGACAGCAAATGCTAGACTTTATCACTACGGAACTGCTGACTTGGCAAGGCCCCAGTCTGTGGTGAGTGACAAATGAAGACTCTCAGTTTTGAAGAGCTTAAATTTGAGCTGCAGCTGAGAATAAATAAGAAACCAGTTTTGACTCAACAGGGACCCTTTATCTTCCGAAAGGCAGCATGCATGTGAGACAATGGGCTTACAATTAGATGCCTTTACAAGTAGCTTGGATGAATATTTATCAGATACAGACAGGTCTGCCATAAGCAAGAGAATAGCCTGGAAAACCTGTTTTGTAATGTGAATCCCATTTGATTGATGGGTAGTAGACCTGAATGATGTTGCTTTCTGTCTTCTCTCTTTGCTGACCAGTTCATATTATCTTTAGAAAATTCAGCTCTATCAGTTTTCACTTATTCTGTCCATAGCAGTTCAAAACTAGTGTAACTTAAGTAACTGATATAATGTACTTGGCAGAAACCCAGCTCTGCTTACTAACCTAGAGTATGCAAGAAAATAATTGGAATGCAAAGATTTGCTGTATCTTCTCTCAATGAAATTAGTAACTGCTTCCAACTTTTTAGCTGATCACTAAAAAATCAGGCAAGAAAAAGGACAACATATGGAAGATATTACTAATTGCATTCCCAATGCCACTGTTGGTTAATGCTTAACTGACTTTTGGAAGTGCTTTGGGATGATGAAAGTTACTACAAAAAAGCTAACCACTACTGCGTCATAACACATATGACAAAGTATCATGCTTCTGAGAGACTTTAATTGGCAAAGCAAAACAACATGAATCTTCTTAGCTCCTCATAAAAGCCAGACCTTTATTCTCATGTTCAGTAAGTTACATACACTGCTCAGGTATGAAAGTCCTTATTTAACTGCTGCAGTTTAGCTAACTGAGTGATATACGGTGTTCATAGTCAACAAAGGCTCAGAAAGTGTAGCATGCTTGATATTGAAGTCAACAGGGGGAGAGGGGACCTAAAGGGCTGTTCCACCTCTTAAGACAAACAAACAAACAAAACCCACCCAAACAAACAACATCAGTCCAGAATTCTGTAAAAAGCCAAGTCTGCACTGAAAAAATAAGCAATGATGAGACTTAGGCTGGGATTCCACTCTGGGAGTGCTGTGGGTCAACTTTGATGGTGCACATAATGGGCTAGTTTACTTTGTACAGAAGTTTGAAAACAGGTTGGAAACAGTCATTTAAGAGATACACGCTCAACCAAATAGGTTGAGCCAGAGCAAAATGAAAGAGGAAAATCTACATAGCAGCTAGTATTTTAAGATCATAGCATAGTACTGCCAGGTGCAGTCAGCCTTTGACAGAATTCAGAGACAGAATTGCAAATAACTTTCAGCGTATGTATTGCAGATCCAGTGAAAAGGGTAGTATGTATGTAACAGTACTACCAGGTTGTTGGACAACACTTTAATGACATAAAACAATATATACATATTTTCATAAATTGTATATATAAATAAAAGACATAATATGCAGACAATACTTTCGAATATGTTTTTGTCCTAATAGGAATTTCATGAGCCTGTTATGCAGGCAGTGTTAATAAGAGCAGGTTAAAAGTGCCTTTGTAGTAAGAATGCAGTCAGGCTCCTAATGTGTATCAAATCAGCTCCACAGCTGCAAAGAGATGGATTTGAACCACCTAAGCCTAATGCACTACTGGAAGGCATGCACAAGCCAGAGAAGTGAGTGATACGGTCTGATAGGGTAAAGGACTCTGAAGGTCCTCACTACCACCGCCTGGGGCAGACGTAATATATCCACATAACCAGGAATTACTGTCACTGTGCTTCCAAAAGGCAAGGAAAGAGAATCCCCATTTCCACTGATCCCTTCACAAAAGTTTTTCCTTGATGGGAAGTGGTGCTTAGGGAGTGAACGGTTGCTAGCAAACTACAGCACAGCCTGAGAATGAAGAGAAAAGGCAACTATTTCATTATTATTCCTTTTATTTTCATATAAATTAACATTCTAAAAAAATTGAAATAGAAACACTAAATACAGTATTGCACATAGTGATCTTTGTTAGATGATCTATTTCATTTAGTATAGTAATATACATATTGTAGGTATTGAAGGGAACAGGAAAGCTACAAATGAAAACATGCGACTCTACCCTTGCACTTAGGAGCAAAGTTAAGAGGAAAAGACTACTGTTTACATAAATACAAACATGGATTTGAATAAGTGCCATTAAAATAGCTTTATTTTTTAAAGTTTTTTTTTCCATAAGTTAGTTGTAACAACAAATAATCTCTTCTTTTCACTTCCCCAAATAGTAATCTTACTCCCATCAACACAAAGTTTTAGAACTCCATTCTCATTAATTTATATCCCTGCCAGAAATTATTACGACTACAGAATTTCAGATAGGTTTGTCAGCAACAGGAGACTTGCTTTTCACATAGTGAAAAAAACCATCTTTTCTAGTGCTTGGTATACATGAAGAATAACAGATTCCTGAGGTCATATTTCACACTCCTTTTTATGACACCTTGTATAGCATATTAGCCTCTGGACGGCTAGGAATGTCTCATGATGTGCTAGATTAGACAGGGAATAACATACCCCAGAAGGTTAGATCTCATTTGCTTTACCCCAGTATCTTTCAGGCTCCAAGGCTGTGAGCACGTGCATCCAATTCAGTTGCACACACTGGTTACTTTCAGGAAAAGCAAGCCTTGAAAGCAAAACATTATCAATCAGGCTGATTGGTTTTGGGCTGTTTAATTAGGACTGGAGGAAGAGTTTGTTATTTGTTGAGCAGATCAACGCTGATACTGAAATTCTGGATTGCAAATAGGAATTAAGCATGTGGCCTAAAGTGGAAGCCCTAAGTCATAGATTTCAATCATTAACCTCCTAGGCAGGGAGGTTGAAAGCCTGAAGGAAAAAGTCTGCAATTACGTTGTGTGAAATTGATGTCAATTAGTTGGTAGTCTACGTCTGTCACTAGAATTGGCTACTGTTTTCCATAAATGTCAGTCCCCATGTGTATCTTTTAATGGCTCTCTAAAGGAGTTTTAAATTAACTATAAAGCTAATTCCAAAAGGGAAGTCATGTACATGTGGCCAAAAGCCTGCCTGACATAACTGATCAGCAATTAAAACTATACTATGCCTTCTAAAGTTCATGTAAAAGTATTAGCTGCTTTATAACGTTAACAAACTATAATAGCCAAATCTCTCTCATACTCTCTATAGTATTTCTGTGCTTTTCTGTATTTTCCCGCTTTTCACTTTTTTTTTTGTCTTTTTTTTTTTTTTTTTTTNTTTTTTTTTTTTTTTTTTTTTTTTTTTTAATGCTGGATTTCTGATCCCCCCATTACCACCTGACATTCGCTATCTGGCAAAAGATGAAGTAAAAGTATGCTGCCTTATCGATTTTAAAGATAGTTACGGTAAACATCTTGTTCCACAAATATTTAGTCATGGAGGGCAACCAAACAAGTTGGGAAAGCATTGATTATACTGTATAAACGGCACGTAACGATTCAAAATACAAACTACGAATGCCAACATGAAACGGATACAAACAATTCACTAGGAGTAACATTTCTTGCCCTAATCTAAGTGCAGTGCCATGAAGTATTTGTGTTAGACAGATGTTGCCAGGAGGAATGGAAATGTTTTACTTTATTAAGTAGCATTCTTATGAAGTTCAACTTAATGCAATTTTCAGCATGTTCAGAACTGATGCAGATGCTGCTTTTTATGCATGCTGACTTGGCCTATTTGTAATATACCGTACACTTAACAAAATATCATTTTTGAGTGGTAAAGGATATACAGAGTACAGGGAAGGTGTTTCAAGTCCATACCTAGTCTATTGCTGGGCACTCCATTAAAGTGATTACACTCATTCATGAATGTATGTTAACACATCAATTGGTGGAAAACTCTAGAGAACAAAAAGCGAATTCAAAAAGGTCAAGAAAGCAAATGATCAGGATGATGTAGTTTCCTTCCCCTTCATCCCCCACCCACAGACATGTTGAGTTTTGGTAACCAGGTAACAATGGCTTTTGCTTTTCTTCTCTCAGATTTTCATACTTATCTTGGCTTTCTGAAAAATAATAAATAAAAACGAAAATGCAGAAAATTGAGTATACATAAAAACATCACACGAATATGTAAAGCACACAAACACATAGGCTAATATTGAATTATACTTTAGAGCTGGATTCACAAATAATATTCCTTTGAAACTAGAATTGAAGTGAACTGCAGCTAAATACTGCATGTGAAATACTTTGCTTACGTCCCTTTTCACTCTCTCAAATTTTCAGTAACACTGGGAAAGCCTGCAGTGGTTGATAAACCAAGATCCCGGTATTCAGATCTACCTGTAAGTCCCAGTTTCAGTGCATACAATAATGGTAATGATACAGGAATAATTAAACCTATAGTTATTTCTAAAAAAAAAAAAAACAAAAACAAAAAACAAAAAACCAACAATATCTCAGTGCCTTTATGTTCAGCAAGATGCAGGAGAGATGGAGAAACCCAAATCAACACTTTTTTTCTTTTAATAGCATCTCCATTTGGTTTCAAATAAAACTGATAAAATCTAATTTATTATTTCTAACCAAGCTGTTGTTCCATTTACATTTCCTGTGCCACTAATCACAGCCAAACCTTCCTAAACACTCAGAATAAGAAACAATAAATGCCATATCATATCTTCATGTCTTAAATTATGCTAGTTAGAATATAGTAAATTACCACCTACTTCATCTGATGGAGATGTCATAACAAAATAACCATGACAGCAAAACACAAAACAATTAAATTGTGATTGGGGCTACATGAAAAAAATCATGCATAAGATTTTACAAATACAATTGATGGCCAGTTGCTTCAGATATAATTTTAATGTGAGGTGCCAGATTTATTTTCCATTAGAGGAAAATTCATTTGTTGTAAAATAAGTCATGACCCTACTAATGTTTAGGCAATCACAGTGGAATATTTTCATTGAATTGACAAGAATTACCCCTCTACTATAACTGAATTTGTTTATCTGTTTTCAGGATAACAGTCAGAGCACAGTGTTATCTTTTCCTAGAGCTGCTATTCCAAAGAAATCCAGATCAGTGGAACAGAAGCCGCTAGTACTTGACACAGTGATCCAACTTGAAAAACGCATACTATCATGAACCTTCCTTACATTTTGTAGGTTTAGAAAAGAATACTTTCAGACTGAACAAGCTTGAAGACTAACTGCCTTTCTCCTGCCTAGGTGCATCCCACATCAAGACTGAGATGCCGACAGATTGGCAGGATATAGCAGTAACACGCTACTCTTGGAGTAACATTAACAGGCAGCATTCAAACTTGTTAATCTAACATCTTTTTTTTTGTTTTGTTTTGGTTTGTTTGTTTTCATAAAACAGAACAAAAAGTCTATCAAGAATAACATACCTATAAAAGGCAAGGAGAAAAAGGTAGAATGAATGATAGAAACAGTAGTATAGACGCAGTTTTTACTTACAATTCCGGAATCATGTTTTGGTCTTATATTGTACAGCGATTTCCCTTTTTTCTGCCTGCAGACTTCCTCTGCTTCTTTAACTCTGAAACAAGGCACAATTTATAAATATCCCCCTAGATTAAAAAGATTTCCAAATACAGTGCAGTACACAAGTTGCAAATTTAGGCCTGAAGACACAAGTGGACAACATTATTCCCTATATTTTCATTAGCAGGCTCCACAAAATAGCACTTGCACTCCCTGGCTGTTGTTGGCATACTACCAGTCTCTGGCACTTACAAGGGCAGGCATAATCAATGGCATATTCAATACTAGTTACAAAAGTAAGTACTTACAATCGTTGAAGATTCAGATCTAGAGGGATTTAAAATACACTGGAAGACATGAAGACTAACTTTCAGAGCATTCACACTAAACAATGCTAAGAAAGCTACTTTTCTTTTCACAACTATTTTAAAATCATTCTTCAACCACTCCTGACCTCATTACGTCAACAGCAGTTTAAATGCAGGTTCTCACCAAGCTATCTTCCCTTTAAACTAAATTTGTATTCAAAATGGCAAAGCAGCTTAACCTGCAATTCCAGTCTTCACTCTCTAACTTCAAACAAAACTTTTGATCCACTAGAAATGAAAAAATCCAGAATCATTCTTAAAGAACGTGATATTTACAACCAAGATGGTGCATGCCACTGTGCAGATATCTTTCTTTCCAAAACTGAGGGTGAGCAGCAAGGCTTACATGAATGCTGGAGGTGAACACACTTGGGCTGCTTGGGTGCAGAGAGAGGAGCAGGTTCCAGACGTGACGGTGTCACTCATTAGTGTTTCCTGACTTGGTAAATGGTATGGAATTAGGGCTTGTAAAATACCACAAAATGCCACATTTTTGATGAGATAAATGTCGTTTTAGTCGTCCAGATAGGGAACAAACCCCAAAAGACAGAAGGATGTATTCAAACTGGGAATCTGCCAGAATCAGTCTAGTGGGCTCAATGGCACACTGTAAAATGTTTCTCTAACATTTTTACTCATTTTGGAGATCAATCTTACAAACACACATGGTTTTTGAAATACTGATAATACAGATTTAGGTTATGAAATCTCTGAGCTTCAAAGACTTACACAAACCCTCTCTATGTGATCGCATTAAACAGTGTGAGATGTATAATTTTTTTTTTTTTGATGAGACTATTATTTATAAATAAGTAGAAAATAAAAATGTAAATCCTATATTGGCTTGCTCTTGCCAACACTATAGATTTTGGATTGCATTTACTCTTTTTCATCATTATCCAACAATGAAAAAAAACAGTAAAATAATATTGAAGAAATGATATATCCTTGGCTGGTTCCTTGCGGTTCATCTCCAGACCACTTGCATGTCTGCTATTTCACTGAGGCTACATAGGGCAATGTGAGAATCAGACTTCATGTTACTATTATTTTTAAATATTTTTTTGTGTGTGTGGTAAGGGCCAGATTTTTGAAAATATGATTCCAGCTGTGTCTGCTAAGCACATTACAAAAACTGCCTTTGCATTCATCTCTCCTTCATCCAGCTTCACCAGACACACCTCGTTCTTTTCATAAGTTTCAAATTTATACTTTCAAAAATTAATTTAAACTTCAGTTCTTTTCCAGCACTTCCAACAAGCTGCTCTCTTCATTTGATGACCATATATTTTATTAGTGTAGAAAGACCTTTAGGTGCACAGGTGGGGGGAAAAAAAGGCTTTGAAACCTCTTATTTTCAAGCTGTGACACTTTCCATCCAACTGCAAATCAGACAGATTGCTGCAGCATAATGTAGAACAAAAATGTCAAACAGCCAAGTAATTCACCTTTAAAATGTATTTAAATAGATTCAGTAAAAGTGGCAGCCAAAATGCGGTGATAGTTTTAAATTAAAGCTTATGGGAATGCTACAGAATGCAGTAAAATTCAAAGACTCCGCATCCCCACCCCCCAAAATGCCACCTCTTCTTCTGATTCACTTGTACTTACATCTGAAGTTGGGAAAGTATCTGTGACATTGATCTTCCCATGATATTTTCATGGGAAGTCAGACACATTCCAAGCTATCAAAAGCCACTCTTACAAAGACAGATATAAAATAGCTCATGTATCATATGTTTCCCCTTTTTCAAATACAACTATAGCTGGCTCCCACCACTGGTAGACATTTAAATAAGAAAATGAAATGTTACTTGAGTGTAAATTAGTATCAAATCCTAGGGACTATACAAGTACCACTGAGATTATCAAGATGACTGTTTTATAGAAGCAATTTAACATATTCAGGTTTCCAGAATATTCATCATGCAAATGACAGCATATATAATATACAAAAATATTTACTGAACCAGTTCAGACAGATCTAGATTTTGTTCTCAGGAAATGACAAGGAATCTTTAGTTCCAGTCTTTGTGCCATTTAAATATCTCCCTTCAAGGATAGATTGCCCCCTGCTTGCCTAACATACCAGCTCATAAGCCAGCACGTCTCCCTGTGGGTCTAACATTAATTCAAAACAAAAATCCTTGTTACAGAACGGAACTTGTGATAATACAGTGATAGGGGTTATTTTCTAAAAAGCAGGTCCTGTTAAGTGCCATTGTCAGTGTAACAACTCCAAATGTTCTGTTTCTATTAGAGAAATAGCTATTTGGTGAAAGGCTGCCTTGGCATGAAACAACAAAATGCTAATAACGATGCCATTCAGTGAGGGAGATGGTCTTAATTTCCCTGTCTCTTAAACTACACTTAAAAAAAAAAAAACACAACTTCTAAATTGATAAAAAGACAACCTTAAAGCTTGCGCTACCCATTTTTTCTAAGATTATGTAAGAGGCTCTGGTCTCACAAGTATAGCTGCGGTCCTGAAGTTTTTGGGAGCTTTTGTGAAATTCCTTGGAGTTTGAGCCTATTTATTCATAGCAACGGGAATGCAGAAGATGAGAAACATTATTCCCTAATGCACTTGAGACAAAGCTGAGAGCTAGCAGCCACTCAGTTCCGGTTCCAACCATATCACTGACTCATTGTGTGGGTTTGGGATAGCTTGCTGTCTCCTGGCCCTGATCCTGCATGAAGATTCAAGTGGTTGGATACAGCCTTACTGAAGCCAATACAACCTATACATGTGCTTCTTCAGCAAGAAACGTCATTAGAAACGTAAAGGTGGCACACCAAAGTCTCATTGTTAGGAGGTTTAGTTTACAACCAAGTTAAAACTGATAGCAGAAAGAACTGTATAAATCTACAGCTGTATCTATATTAAAAAAAATGTCAGCAGACTGGTGAAATATAGAGACAAAGGCAATCATTAGCCTTCCACAATGTTAAACCACAAACCAGCTGAACTGGTATCATTTTCTGCAGTGCACAAGTGTATTTTCTGAAGATGGCCCATTAAACTAACTTATGATTTTATTAAATTTAAAATATCCTAGTCTTTCCAGAAAAGCAAAAGGATATATTTTGATATGAACATCAATACCATTTAAACTGCAAGATCTAGAAAAGCAGACGAAGGGTTCCCTTTGAGATAAGGGCAATAGTCTCAATACAGTTAGAAAATAATATTTAATTGGCACTGGCAATTTTATCTCAGCTTCTTAGGTTTTCTCCACTGTTCCTGAATGATTCATCTTCCTGTCCATCAAATTCACAAGATTTAGGCAGAAACACCTTGCTTCTGTCAACTCATGACTGGTTCAAGTCCTATTTCTCATCATGGCAAATTCCCGCATAGCCTCCTCTTGCTTAGACCTTTCCTGCACTACTTCTCACTGACTTTAGTGGGATTGTGATCAGTGTGGAGATTCAAGGTAATAATCTAAGACCAAGAGGTGCAAAAATTGTGTGAACTCCAGCAGTTATATCAAGAAGACTCCTTAACTATTCAACTATCATCAGTTTTTAATGCTTCATGAAGAGGTTCATGGATCCAATTCAATGTTGGGAAGAGGGAATGGGATGTCTAGAGAAAACACAGAAGCTATTAATCTGTGCACCTCCCAACAGTCACAAAAGGGGAAGAAATTGCAGACAATGACATACTGCCAGGCTCCATGCCAAAGCAACACTACTGCTCTACCAATGTAGAGAACAAAGAGCTCAAAGAGCATGAAACAGTTAACAAGACATTCCTAGAAAAGGAATAGAGATTCAACTGTCAGGACCTGTGTGGAAAGACAGGCTGCCACTGAGGGAGGCTGTGGAAAAGAGTCTGAGGAAGGTGGGTGTTCCCCAGTGCCTGAGAATTATGACCCTTAGGCAAAGGCAGTCATGTGTATAGATTGATTTATTGTTTTGAAGATCTGTTTCTACTTAAACTATTTAGTTCTATGCAACTAATACGTCCTGCTATAGAGGTTGTTTGGTCCCTTTATGGAGCCATTGCTCTCAAGTGCAACCAAATACTCAGAAGTAGCACAGCAACTCCAGGCATGATCTCCGAGTGGGTGAGAAAGGGAGGTGCTAAGCGAGCCTAAAAGGGTCAGGGGAGGTTCATGCTGGATGTTGAGAAAAGGTCCTTCACCAAGAGGGTGGTCGGGCACTGGAACAGGCTCCCCATGGAAGTGGTCACTGCACCAAGCCTGCAGGAGTTCAAGTGTTTGGACAATGCTCCCAGACATATGGTCTGATTTTTGGGTGGTCCTGTATGGAGCCAGGAGTTAGACTCAATTCTTGTGGGTCCCTTCCAACTTAGGATATTCTATGATTCTATGAACAGTTGTGGATGCCCCATCCCTGGAAGCTTTCAATGCCAGGTTGGATGGGGCTTTGGGCAACCTGGTCTAGTGGAAGGTGTCCCTGCCCATGGCAGGGAGGTTGGAACTAGGTGATCATTAAGGGTTGCTTCCAACCCAAACCATCCTATGATTCTTGTTTTTGCCTTAATAAGGACATAATCCAACAAAAACTAGTCTTCTCAGTCTAGACAACCAGAGAGTTGCTTACCTCTATGTAGCAATCTGAAGAGCAGGGGTATTAACAGCAGTGGACTCAATATCAGGTCCAGAGTGGATTCTATAAATGCATGAGTGCTCAGAACTTGTATCTGGACAAATAGATGTCCTTAAACATTAATTTAGCTAAAGTATTGCTTTCATTATTTCAGAAAGGATAACCTTCTGAACAGCCCCTACAATAAGAAAACATGTAAGGAACATTCAATAGCAAGTAATCCGTGGATCAGTTAAAAATGTACAAGTGAATGAACAGCTAGTCACTCACAGAGCCCAAGAATTAATGTTTCGAATGCTACCATTTAGATGGTAGATTCAGTCTAATAAGCTTTGCCCATAACAAAGTAGTTTCTTATTTCTACCGTAATAAAAACACACTCTTCCAGCACTTACACCTCTTTATACCTCATATTTATTGTGAGACAAACTTATACAAACTATGATTAAGTTTAAAAACGCTCTGTAAGACGAATAAGCAAGTTACACTTTAGCTTGTATACAGAAAAAAGGAACCAGACGTCCTTACAAACCCAAAAGACCATTAGATAAATTAGATAAAGAGTAGCTTTATCTGCCTTCTAGACCAGAGGCCAGCCTGGCCACAATCTTATCAAGGCTTAGAGAATTTCTGTCATCATTCAATCCATTGAGAAGGGGAGCCACTTTCCTGCCACTAAACATTAATAATTTTGTCTGAAGTATCTGTGGCAGACAGATTCATTTCTTACTGGCTCCATCTAAGCTTGGTAGCCTTACACTTCACTAGCAAGTGCTACAACATGACAAATGTAAGCACAGTGAGAACGCTGGAATGTTATATGCCTTAGATAGTAAAACAGCTCACAGAAACTTCCACAATAAACTCAGACAGACATTACTTTTACAGTTTGACAGTACAGTTCATGAAACCCAAAAGAAATTTTTCTGCAGATATACTGTATTTTGTAACAAAGCAAAGCTGAAGCCAATATTCTTTATATTCCTAAATGCTTATTATCAGATAAATAAAATGGGTTTTGAATGCCAAATATTTTATGTAGGTTAGTCTGGGCTGGAGATAACTAGTTTATAATAATAATAACAACAGTACCTTTACAAAAAAAAAAAAAAATTCCTCCACAAAAATATCAAGTGCCAGATGTCCTCAAGACATAAAACCAGATAACTTTAGAACTGTTTCTTGGAAAACTCTTCCAGAGCCATGGGCCTAAATTTTTTTCTTTGACCCAACTAATAAAACATTGGAACGACTTTTTGGTAAGGAGTTTCTATTTAGTGAAAAAATAGAGTGACTGTTAGGGAAAATTACAATTCCCAACATAAAAGTAGAGTAAAAAATGTAGAGCTTTTACTTTCACACCAATAGGATTGAAGTGATGACATAGATATGATTCAGTAACTGACTGCAAAGACTTTATACAGATAAGAAGCACATTTTAATGTACCTGGTCCCATCAAACTGACTGATGAAACCTAACCTCTGCCTACCAACAACAAGATTACGTATTATATTAGACTATCTTGATATCTCTGCCAGCTCCTTGCATGGTTACTTCAAGGCCCATGAGGCAGACAATGGCTGGTTGAAAGATGCAGTGATTAATCATACTTTGGCTCAGAGTATCAAGGAAAAATAGATTAAAATGTTTTAATCTGGCCACTTAACAGAGACTAACCTGTAGCAGGACCCAAAATACTATTCCTCCCTGGTCAACAGTGTTTAACAGATTTTGGGGAATAGAATACACCTCAGATTTTCTTCCATGTGCATCATGTCAAACGAGCCTAAAATGAGGCTTTGAGGCCAAGTGAATTGAAAATGAGACCTTCCAATCTGCATGCCTACTGCAATCCACAACACATTTCACAATGCTCTGAAATAATTTCATTTCAGAAGTATTGCTTTGTGGAAATGAAATCTATCTAATTTGGCTTGATAGGGATGAAAATATGTGGAAATATCTTAATAACCCATGGAAAAGAACTATTCAGTTTTATTCAGCTCTATCTGGCAATAACATTTTTGGTGATCTGAGGATTCTGTTCTTATCTGCGTTCTGTTCTTATCACACACAGATGTGTATAAATGCAAAAAAAGATACTGTGTTAAAACCCATGTTTTAAAGATAATTTTAGCATTAAAGAAATTTTACCTTGGAAATGTAATAGCACAAAAAATAAACTGTTAAGGATGGCTTTGATTCTAATAAAATGCAAAGAGGCATATGACCACTTAAATACCTATTTCCTGACTTCTGCTATCAAATTCATATATTTTTCTTGTCAAAGTGACCAGTATTTCAGACTATACCTGTCTACCTTCAGGAAAGATAGAAATCACTTTCCTCCAGACTTTGCATATGAAAATTGAGGTTGCTCTAAGAAAAGTTAGTCATCGCCTTCCATTGTTTTTCTTGGAACTGAAGCCAAGGTTGCTGTCAAAGAAGCTGGGTGCATTCTGGGCTATTTGGTTAGGAAATTCAACAGGAAATAATAAAGGAAGAGAACAAGATGAGGTGAGGTAAAAAACCAGTGACATAACGAGCAAGCAAAAGAAAAGAAACTTAGGAGTGAACAGAAATGTGAAACCATGTGTTTGGCCTAAAACACTTTGAAGCAGTAAATAGGGTAAAAGAATAAAAAAGTGCAATGTGTAAAAAAAGAATGATAAAAGTCTTGGTGAATAGACTGTCTGGAGAAGGAGACTATCTTAAAGAGGATATGAAGACATACCCTGTGCAGATGAGTAGCTACGTTGGGTATACAGGGGCATATATATATTGAGTAATTCGTAGTTACAAGACTGGTAGTACAAGCAAATATGAGAAATGAGTAAATAGAAGAGATCACTGGAAAGAAAAGAAACAAAGTCAGCAGAAGTCAGCTTGAGAGCCACAGAGTTAGGGTCAGTTAGATATCCAGATCAGGAGGCAGGAAAATAAGATGCCTCCAACCTTGCTGTATCAGGTAAGATTACTTGTATCAAAAGGTGCCCACTCATAATTATGTACTGACATCAAAATGACTGCTGAAACAGTAATGTTCTTCCCAAAAATGTAAAAACCCCTATATCAGACTATTCCTTGTACTCATGCCATGAAATATGCACACAGCCATACACTTACACTTAATGGATGTTGTCATTATGACAACTCCATGCACTGGTTTGGCAAAATGTCTCAGTGACAAAAGGAATCTAACATCTTCAATAATTCAAGATCAGTCTGGGTTGCAGTAGACTAAGTCTTTGCGAGCGCCTTGAACTTTTGAAGACTAACATTTCAATGACAAATTTACTCATTTGTAAAACATTACAATATTTTAGTGTACCTCAAATGCCAATGTAATACTTTGCTTGGAAATGAAAACATTTTACAAGTATTGAAAATGTAGCATCTCTTATGAAAAAATCTGTTTGAAATTTTTAGTGGTGCAATTTTTCACTGATCTCCAAACATCTATCGACTATGTTGGGCTGATTTTTTTTTTTTTTTTTTTAATCACAGGCAAATGTAATTCTCTCTTTCAAGAAGTAGTAAACAGGAAAGGGTTACAAAATCTGAAAAGATCACCATAGGGTGGGAACGACGATATCACCATTTGACTTTAACCTAAACTGTCACACCCAGTCTGATATTAGAGCCATGAAAACAGGTGGCAAACTTCATTATGAGATGGTGATTGGTATCTGTCTCCTTTTATGCACATCCTAGAATGCAAAGTAACATGCCTGCATGATACTACAACATCACCAGGTAAATAAAGAGACGGTCGAAAAGTCCTTCTGCTGATTACTTGGGGGCATTCTAGAATCTGGCCTGATGAAAGTCACAACACTTAGGAGGGATCAGAGTCTTGGAATATTTTTTATGCTAGACCTTTCATTTTGTTCAAGCTTACAATTGATATGCACTGGTTGGCTTACGGTTGCAAATAGAAATATTTTTTCCTGTCTTATAAACCAAAATATTCCTGTCTTATAAAACACAAAAAATAATAATAAAAAACAAAACAGAAAAAAACCAACCGAACAAAAAACCTTCAAAATATTTTTATTTTTCACAAACTTTTCCCTCAAACGCAAAGCTAAAAATGGAAGTTACTGCTCTCCTCCCCTAACCAAAAAGCCCTGATGTTCTCATTGAAAAAAGCACTAATTGCCAAAAGTGCACAAGGAGGAAACAGAAATACTGAAATATTTAGCAACCTCTCTCAGCTGGACAGCAAACTGTCTCTTTGTGAGGCACTGCCTCAAAGGACTCTTCCTAGCTTCTGAATCTTTGGTGTATTCGACTTATTTCAAGTATATTTTCCAATGTCTGTAATTTAACACAGTATTTTCTGGTCAGAAAGCTATTTTAATCAAGTTAAAATTTAGAAATACTCTCAAAAACTGAAGAACATTTTAACTGTTCAATTCAAAGACACATAAGCTGCATTCTGTTTTGAAATTGTATTATAATTATGCATCATAAAACAAAGACTAGCAGCATGCAGCCCAATTGATTAGATAGCAATATAGAAAGTGAGATTAAAGTTCCCAGGTCAGAAAAAGTGTCTGCCTACTAACACCACGCTAGGAGCTTTTAGTAGGCATTACAACAGCATGCTAAGCAAAATGTGACCCCATAAAAGATAACCCACATTTCCATGCTTTTTCTCTCATACTGTTATTCTATACACATTTTTCTACTCTTTTCTTCCATCTCCACATTTCTTTGCAAGTGTATATTCCCATGTCCCCAGATTTCTCACTCTCAAGTCTGACCCACTGGTTCCTATTATAAGCGTTAACAAAATATCCCTTACATTACTCTGAGAGGACATTGCTTGTGCTATGGGATTTAATGCCCTCCTCTGCAAGCAGAAGTGGCAGCTTACCAATATGCTCCTCACTGTGCAACGTACAGATATCCAATGCCAGACTTCAAATTGCTCAACAGCAAGTTTTAAATCATCCTGCCGAGGAGTCTGTAGGGAGACATACCAGTCTTTCTGCAGAGGGAGATCAATGAGCTGTGGAGACACGCTGGCCAGGAATCTCCCTTTCATCTAGATATACACAGTGTGACACACCAGGTGCCAGCTTAACTGCTATTCTTACGGGAATGGGCAACTTTTACATTTGAGA
>VXAL01011636.1:3197-53710 GCA_013399475.1 Chauna torquata
AACAGAATGTCCCTTTGAAGTTGTTAACTGTGAAAAAGGAAGGTTACACTCTTCTGTTTGCATGCATTCCTGTTAAGTGGTCAATAGAAATCACAATCACTCTTTGTATGATTAAGTTAGGAAGGAAACATGAATAGTTCAGTTCTTCCTGAAAGAAGACAGAAGTAAATTTAAGCAGAGTAGTAAAATCCAGAACTGTGAAGGATCCAATATGTGGCTGACCTTATCTCCTTTAAAAAAAATCTGTCATGGCCCAAAAAAAGCTCTGGGATTTGAGAGTTTTATTACATTTTACAAAGTTCTCACCTTTGCTGCTAAAACCATCAGACATCTTAGTGCCTTCAAAACAAAGTGACCATCAGACCATCCTCTATTTCCTTTATATTGCCATTACATTTATGAAACATAGCATATTGATTTCAGCCTTACATTGCACTGTTTGACACTCTCTTAATAGACAAAATGACTATTTGCTTTCTGTAAATGCTAGTATATGTATTTCTTTTCTTCTCTGTAAGTCGCTGTAATCTGCAACTTACAATAGGCCACTGCTCAGTAAAATGGTGAGGTGCTAGTTCAGCCTAATATTGTTCAAATTAAAAAAAAATTCTAACTTCCAGTCTATTGTTACTAGCACTTTTCTAGTACATGCTCTTTAAATTATCTGACTTCCCAAGAAGTTCAACAGTGCATTATATTCACCTGAAAACTGTTCAGATAATTATCTCACACAATATTTGATCCCTTCACAATGTTCAGTGTTGGCTACTGTTCCCTGCTCCATGCCGTGCAGTTCCAATTTGTCATTCAACTTCTGTAATGTTGAATATTACCCTGAATTACACATCATACTGCATTCAATCCTTCGCTGTCTTGGATATAACATACAGCACTGGATTGTCATTACGGCATCCTTCATCAAAATCTTTTTATTTTTCCTTCTAAAACCTTTTTCAGTTCTCTAAGGTGGTTACAGGTTTCTGATCAGTGACCTGAAAGTACAGTGCCAGCTCTATTTCACACAGTTAACGACTGAACATGCTCAATAACATTTCTTACAAGTGCACATGTCACCAAAGCCCCACCAACTCATACCTCTCCCGTGGGTCTTCCTGGTTCTTAACTTACCTGTTCTCTGTCAAAAGCTTTTGTCATACTTTCACCAGGGAAGGTATAACTTTGTCTGTATCCATTTTTTATTAAGAGATCAAGTGATATATTAGACCCTAGCTACTTTTACCTTTTCTACTTTTCCGAAGAAAGAAAAAAGAACTTCAGGCAGGAGAGCCTAGTACTGTCACACAATAGCTTCCACTTTTAAAATAAGAACTTGAGCCTGAACAAGATGTAATTAATCTAGTATCTTTTAAAATTATACACTGCCTCAATACTCACATTAGTGTTTCGTCCATGATCCCATTGAACCATGCTTAAGGCTCCTTTAAACTAACAAGAACTATATAATGATTAGCCCAAATTGAATTAGAAGTATTTGGCTTCTTTAATACGGTTATAAAGAGAAAAGAAGAACCTGTTAATGAAATATATTTTGAGCTTTTTCTTACTGTCCATGACAGCCATGAACAGCTCCACTGAGGAAAAAAAAGTCCTCAGTCAACCTGTTCTTTAGTGGCAAGTTATCGTACTGCGCTGACCAAGGCAAGCATCTTGGTTTGCCTGTGCTTCACTTTTCTTCTGGAGAAATTCCATTATTCAGCACTTGTTGCCCTCAACCTTACAAATTTTACAGATTTCTTTTGAAGAAATTTCTTCAGCAAAAATGGAAACAAACATCAGCATCTGTTTTGGAGAAGCGCTTTTCCATTCCACTGAATAATGACTGCAAAGAGAAAGAATGTTGAATTCATGAAAGATTTTCTATTGTCAGTCCCACTGGTTTTGGGTGTCTGTCTATCATTGCAATGCAACATTAATATCTATAAAATTACTTATTTTTAAAAACAGATGTTGTGAAATGATAAACATATCCAGAATCTACATAAATGTAACAAGGAAAAGAGAATTATTTGCTCTCACATGACTGAGATATACTGGTACTTTTGCTAAAGTAGAAGACCTGGCCTAACTTCTTAATAATTAGGAATATTTCTGTAACTTAACAAAATATTGCTTTTAACAATAGTATAATTTTAATTTCCTTTGATTAAAATAGATTTTAGCAATATAGTCTCATGTCTCATACATCAAACTCCAGAACAGTAATCAGCAAAATAGTTGGTGGTAAGAGAACTTGAACAGTTTATTATGGGCAATTTATTATATGAAATAGCACTGGAAATTCATCTTCTTATATTAATTTTAATCAGGGGCTAGCATTTTAGCAGGCCAGTAAGCCAATAAATCCAGAAAAGAACAGATTAACTAAATGTACATTGCAAAGGCAGATAAAAAGCCTGCATGTAGAATAGCTTCTCAGTTGCTCCAGTTCTTAAACAGATTAAAGATATGACTGCTGTGTATCTCTTCAACTGAATATTGTTCTTTATAATGTTAGCTTCCAAGTTATTTCGCTGATGCTCTCCAAATAGCAGTCTGCTCACTGTTGCATGAGACTGGAACTGCTGTTGTCTGGCTACAGGGATAACTACACTGTAAAACAGCATCAGTTTTGCTTCACTGAGAATCTTCCCTATTCCTTTTCCTCCTTGCTTCCATCCTAGCGTATGTGTGAAGAAGGGTCCTTACCCCATCAAGAAAACAGTCCCTAGATGGAAGTTCTGCACCTATTATTTGGCACCTATTTCATTTAACCTCAAGCATATATCCACTTGCTAAGAGATAAATTCAATTAGCTTTTACACATGGAGTTAGCAAAACCAAGTGAGCAGTGAGGTAAGCAGTGTCATCACAAGAGAAAAAAGTCTGTCTAAGTTGAGCTACCCATCTACCTCTTTGACAGTGAGGCAGGAGGGAATCATGGCCGCATTGTTATACAGCACACAGCTGAATGATGGCTGAACAGAGCTTTCAGGGCTTTTTAATCTGTTCTTTGATCATCTCTGAAACAGATCAAGGCAAAGCCATTCCTTTCCTCTCCAACAAAAAGTACTTACTGACTTGTCTGTGTTAACCATAGCCTCCTATTCTATAGGGTATCTGAAAACTAGGCTCAGGAATATTACCTACTCCATTTCCCTGTGCTCAGTATAAAGGCCTGACCCTGGAACTGCTTTGGACCAGGCCTGTGGTACTCCATTGAATAGCCTAAGTGGGGCAATGTCCTTCCTGAACTGAGGCTGGTATGATTGATAAAGGGGTCCATAAGGAATGCTGAAAGGAACTGTTAAGAAAGAACTGAATTGTATGTGTATCAATATAGAAGGCCTTTAAAACTAAAGAGAGGAATTCTAACAAATTATGCAAATCATGAAAGTTGATATTATAAGAATCAATAGATACCTACTGAGAAAAAGTAGTCATGACTGGAGTACATTTATCAAAGTCCTTGCAGTCTCAAGAACAGATAGTTCTGTAGTGTATGTTCAAGACGTGCTAGGACATAAAGACAGAGTAGCACAAGAAAACAATCCATTTGGGTCAAAATCACTTTTGAAAAGTATGATAAACAGTCATTGAGAGACAATGGGGATTCTTTCTATAGTTCAAAAGGCTAGTTTAACTCATAACTTGGTATCTTTCTAGTATTTATTAAACGGTGACAGAAAACATCTGTACTTTTTAATTTCCTCTCATTGCTACCAGCAGCAGTTAGGCCTGTATGTACTTTGCTGTGAAAGTTCACAGGATTCTTCAACAAAGAGTCCCCAGATCCACACGGTAGTATGTTGTCTTAGTCAGAGTTTCAGTAACCAGTGGGAATATTAAATGAGTGACAGAAAAATAACATTCTTTTTGATGAAGACATCCAAAGTATGCTCAGTTTAAATTTAATGAAGAACAGAGAAAAGAGAGTCTGTGACAGGCAACTCCAATTTCAAAAGGGCAGCAAAAAAGGAAATGTTCTTTTAGTTTATTATTGGTCTCTCTATTCCTGCATTCATGGATTTGGTTCCTAAACTTTTGAAACAAAGTGTTTGGAGAAGGACAAGTGCAGTGTAACATATAATGAGAGAGAAGACCTGTTATCCCAGTTCCTCCGTTGATTTTATAATAATAGTAACTGATAGTTTTGAGTATTCCTACCGTAAGTATGCCCAGGTATTCAGTTCTGTATCTGAAAAGCATTCCTATCACACCACTGACTTCTGGATGCTAAACTCAGAACCCAAAATAGCTTAAAATTCATCAAGTTAGCAGTAGTAGCATTGGCACAAGACATAAATCCTTATTTTGACATCCTGAAGACTGTGTTAAGTCTTCTGTTATCTTATTAAATTGTATCAGACTAGCCTTGCATAGAGTACAACCAGATTTGATAAATGCTTGGCTTCAGCTACATTCTACCATTTATTTTCATACTGTCAGACTTAATCCATAACTGTTGTTCAAAGACAGCAAGCAGGAGATGAGGGTGCCTCTTGACTCAGCTGGTAGCTGGCTACTGGCAGCCAAAAGCTACAATACTTTATTGTTATTCAGACTGCATCTTGACATAATTTATTATCATTTTTTATAATTTATTCTCCAAGGATAAACAATTATAATCACATGATTTAATTAGTTTTTATTTTGTGTCAATTTGTTTAATCTCATTGACAAGAAAGCATGGATTTTCATTGGGAAAAACAAAACAAAACAACCTAGTATCTGAAAAGGACACAGAGGATAAATGCAAAATACAGATTGCTGGAGTTAATATAAAGCTTACAAACACATCTTTTAGTCAGCCTGAACATAGTACAGATGTTACTGCTCCAGTGCAGCAGATAGGTTTGAATTGTCTTGAATACTTTCAAGGGACGGGCGTGGTGTCTCACTAGATTTCAGTTCAGCATGGTCTTTGGCTGGTGCCTTCCCTATTTCTATATCTGACATTCAATACAAAGAACAGGTAAAAGAACAGGAAGCTCATTTCCTGTGAGAGAGGCTATATGTGCTCATCACCCAACATAATTTGTCTAAGGGCTTATATAAAACCAAAATTTTGCATCCTAAAATGGCTTAAAAAATTACACCCTAATATATTTCCTCAGATGGGCTGCGATAGAGATAGCAACCTAAAACAACCTAAAATAGATTTGAAGTATTAATAATTCCATACAGAGTCATGCCCCGAAATAACATATTTTGAAGATATTCCTGCCAAGGAAAGACATTATGTTGACTAGTTATCAATATGATTGGTTTTCCACTAATAAATAAAATGAAAAATAAAAAAAAGTCATGAAATAGAATAAATCTGTAAGCACATGAGTTAAGGTCTGTAAAACCCTTCTATTTAAGCTGTTTGTAAGCAGCTGAGAAGTTAAAAGGTCCTTATTAGGTCCCTATATATGACTCTTTAACCACAGAAGATTTATCAGATATCTTTCTCTGTGCTTTTTAAGGAGAACAAGTTTGGGACTTCATGGCATTCATTTTGCTTCTTTGTGGCCTGATGCTGTTAGTGTAGAGGACTGATACAGTTCAGTTCAGTTTCCCCTTTACCTTATGACGCATTTGTTTAATGTCTGTCTCCCTTCTCACTCATCATTGATCTGTGAATGCCTACACGATTTTTGCTGCAGAGGAATATGTGGCTGTAGTTCCCCTGCCTGACAGAGCTGTTTCTTCCACTAGACTAGGCTTACTACCAGCTCTGTGCTGACATTACTTTCCCATGCTCTTTACATGCCAGTGCTATTTATTTTAGTTAGTGTATAGATTAATAGAGGGTAAGGTGTTTCTGCACATTGAATACTAGATTACCTTGCATTTACCCACAATTTGATCACATACTGTAAAAAGATATACACAAATTTTGTGCTCACAAGAAATTCTTTGGTATGATTTCCTCATATTCTACAGATTCTTTTAAAAATAAACAAAAAAAGTTATGAAAACATTAGTAATAACTTTTGAAGAAGCCACATTATGTAAAATGCCTTAAAAGGTAACTGTGTTTAATTGACAACCTTTTTACTTGATATAACTACACAGATATTGCTTAGACTATCAGAAGCACTGTGTGCTACTCAGCTGGGTGATATCTTATAAATCAATATTACTATATGGATGCCAGATAGGTAACCTTGGCCCAAAGAAGGCCGAGTGGACACTGAAAGCCATCTGCTTGCTCCAGCAACTCAGTGTCAGTCTTTCCTCTTCACAGAGAAGTGCAGAAGCAAATCAGAGGAACTAGACATGGGAGATCAACAGAGGTCTGAGAGGTGCAGGAAGAAAATGCACAAAAAAGGGGTTGTCCCAAAGCAGACAGGACACACAGAAAAGAGCAGGCAAGGACTCGCTCCTGGAGCCACTTTGCATTATAACTTTTACCTCAAGTGGAAGTCTCCTAGACGGTCTTTCCTCATGCCAGGTCAGCTCCCATCTGGGTCAGTGAAGGAAAGACTCCTCCCTGCTACCTCCAGTGCCAGGGCATAAAGATAGCATCGTACTTGATGGTCACTCAGACAATGTTCACCCTCCTTGGAGTGCAGCTCGAACGTGGCAGTTGGGCCCATTCCTTTGCAGGAACTTACACTCTGACGGGCAGTGGAAAAACTTTTGTAACAAAGCAGAGGGTTTAGCACTGTAATGAGTTGCCTGGAGAGTTTTAATATTAGATTAGACCCGTTTTATTTTCATAGATTCATAGAATCATAGAATATTCCGAGTTGGAAGGAACCCATGAGGATCATCGAGTCCAACTCCTGGCTCCACACAGGTCTACCCAGAAATTCAGACCATATGACTGAGAGCATAGTCCAAACACTTCTTAAACTCCAACAGGCTCGGTGCCGTGACTACATCCTTGGGGAGCTTGTTCCATGCGACCACCCTCTCGGTGAAGAACCTTTTCCTGATATCCAACCTGAACCTCCCCTGTCGCAGCTTGACTCCATTCCCTTGGGTCCTATCACTGGTCACCAGGGAGAAGGAATCGACGCCTGCCCCTCCACTCCCCCTTGTGAGGAAGCTGTAGACCGTGATGAGGTCTCCCCTCAGCCTCCTCTTTTCCAGGCCGAACAAACCAAATGACCTCAGCCGCTCCTCGTATGTCTTCCCCTCTAGGCCCTTCACCATCTTTGTAGCCCTTCTCTGGACACTCTCCAATAGTTTCATGTCCTTTTTGTACTGCGGCGTCCCAAACTGCACACAGTACTCGAGGTGAGGCCGCACCAGCGCAGAGTAGAGTAGGACAATCACTTCCCTTGACCGACTAGCAATTCTGTGCTTGATGCACCCTGGGATACGGTCAGCCCTCCTAGCTGCCAGGGCACACTGCTGGCTCATATTCAACTTGTTATCTACCCAAACCCCCAGATCCCTTTCTGCGGGGCTGCTCTCCAGCATCTTGTCCCCCAGTCTGTATGTATAGCCGGGGTTGCCCCTTCCCAGGTGCAGGACTGTTGCTCTCATTAAACTTCATACGGTTGGTGATAGCCCAGCTCTCCAGTTTGTCCAGATCTCTCTGCAAGGCCTTTCCACCCTCGACAGAGTCAACAGCTCCTCCCAGTTTAGTATCATCAGCGAACTTACTCAAAACACCTTCTAGTCCTACACCCAAATCATTTATGAAAACATTGAAAAGAACTGGCCCTAAAATGGAGACCTGGGGGACCCAACCGGTGACTGGTTGTCAGCCTGATGTAACCCCATTTACCATAACCTTTTGAGTCCTACTCGTCAGCCAATTGTTCACCCATTGTATTAAGTTTTTATCTAGCTGTATGCTGGGCAATTTGTCCAGCAGGATCCTATGAGAAACCGTATCGAAAGCTTTACTAAAATCCAAAAAGATTACATCAAGTGGCTTCCCTTGATCGACTAGATGGGTGATCTTATCATAAAAGGAAATCTAATTTGTTAAACAGGACCTGCCCCTCATATTTTCTTACTCTATGATATTATATAGCAATACTTCTTACAGCAGAATTCCTGCAACTGAAAGTACGCGTGGGCACCCTTATGGCATTTTTTCTTCAAGAAGAATCCTCTTCCTAAGTACAGCTCTAGAGAAAAGAAGAGTTACTTAAGCCAATAATTTTCACTTTTCCATTGAAATCATACTGAATGGTAACCAGTCATCCCACCAGCTGGCAGAAAGTGGAGTTTTCAAACAAGTCCTGTATGATAGAAAACAAGGCATGTTCTGAGAATATTCTCTTAATTTCTGAATGATTCATGGGTAAGAAAACCAAAGAAGTCAGAAAATATTTTTTCATTACACTTCCTAAATATTTCTGGGAATGGATTGCTCTACTTCTAACCCTGGTAAAAGTGTCAATGCTGAAAGTGGCACAAGAGTTGTATGTACACTTCAGAATAAATCCTTTAAAACTTTACTAAAAACAGAAAAGCTCTAATCACAAGACAAGGAAAGAAAAATAGCCCTGAGGTATGCATATTACTGACCTGCCATATCTCTGCAGTAGAAGACATGTAGCAGAAAGATCTTCACACTATGGGGGCCTGGAAGAGGAAGGAAAACAAAGGGTAAAGGTAAAAAAAAAAACAAACACAAATTGCATGAGAAAAGAATCCATTTTTTTATTATGATTATTATCATAGAGTAGCATAGAAAAAATTGCACTGCAAATAACACTAAATACTAAGCAGTGTTAAGATTTTAGGCTTATATATGCTAGTCTGTTACAAGATGGTAAGCTATGTAGCAAAGTCCAGTGATGCTGAGGCACGCTGGTACCCCTGCTCTGCAGGAAGCTAGCTCTCAGCACTGAATTCGACCACTTTAGTGTCACCACTGGAGTCTCTATAGATCACTTTATGTGAATACCTCTGTTTGAAAACCTCTGTATTAGGACTTTATAACTAGGTAATAAAATCTGACTCCATAGTATTACTTGGCAAGTAGACTTGATGCTTGAACGCAATTTTTTTAAAGTGAAATTTATATTTTCATGGAGTCTGCATTTGCACCTGTCATCCAAGCTTTGTTTTGTTTGGGAACCTGACAGCTTTTATAGTCCTATTGGTTCTAAAGACCTTCCCTCCCTTCCCCCTTAAGTTGGGAAAAGATCTGATAAGGCTGTTTTTCACTATTTTGTACTGAGCCTTGCATAGGCTGGGATAGCTTAGCACTTTGTCAGCTGTGACACCTATATTCACTCCTTTTAGGTAACAGAAGATCAATAGCCCTATAATAACATTTTATCTTATTCTTAATTTTAACTTGTCTTGCCGCAAAAATACTCCATGGGTGGGAACAATGTCACTGTAGTTGTATCATAATTTTCCAGCTACTGTACTGCAGGGGGAGAAACGTTCTCAATAGCACATAGTATATTTCGCCATTTCATCAGGCATATTTATTCATAGAGCTTGTTTATTATGAAGACATGTTAAAAGTCAAAATAAAACAAAATAAGTGTTTCTGGATTCTCCTATTCATCATTAGAAGCCATCAGAATTGCAAAGATGACACTGTATCATGCAGCCATTCCCTGTATCCCTTGGGCTTTTGAGAAAATCTTGTTACAGCATCTGAATTGTTCCCTTGATTTGGAATGTCAAAAAAAAAAAAAAAAAAAAGTTCTGAATTTGCTGATTCCTTTGCAATTTAAATTAATCAAATACAGTATATTGTGCACTTGCCCCCTCCAAATAGCTCCCTTCCAACCAGCAAACTTCTTAAAGGTAGTCTCATATTAGTCTGTTTTACATGTTTTTTTTAATCTGCTCTCAATTGTCAGTACAGTGTTGTGCACTGACTTCCACAGGTTACTGAAGTGTGCAAAATAATCTAAACTGATTGACACAACACCCTGTTACCACCTGCATTCTGGTGCTGCCAGCGCTGATGGCCATCACTTGTTCACAACAAAGCCGGCTGCAACCAAAGCCCTTCTACAGGAACAAGGTCCAACAGAAGCAGGCATCACACCATGGTACTTTAGCACCTTTGTCTTCACCATCTGCTTGTGGGTACCAACCAGGAGGGTTAAAACTACTAACAGTACTAGTAAAGCCCACACCTGGTTGAGACTACTTCAGCGAAAATCCTATGCATGCCTTATCTTCACTTACAAAAAGGCATTTGCCATAAATTTGCAAGTAATTCTGACCTGCTGAAATTAGCCTGTCTCTAACTAGTTTATAGTTAAGCTAATACTTACCCTGTTGGCAGGACACCAGTGATAGTAACGAGAATATGTTGTGCAAAAAGCTGAAAGGGAAAATCAGGAGGTTTAAACCCATCTATGCAGACAGAAAACAAAACAAAACAAAACAAACAAACAAACAAAAACCAGAATTTAAGGGACTCTGTTGTATATCAAGAATACTGAATCACAGAAAACACAAGCTCATTTTTCTCCTCACGCTTACTTTTTCATCAGCATAGTTACAAAAGAACTATTCTGACAACTGAACCAATTGATAACCACTGTTGCAAACCCACTTAAAAAGTTGGTGACACACTAGAGAAATGGAGCAGAGGATAAAGGAGCAGCAGCACTAAGCTGCAAGCAGTGTAGCAATGTGATCTATTCCCTGCCTATTCCCATTTATTGAGGCAGAATGGTAAAAGGAGCCCAAAACTAAGTATTCACATTCATTACCAGGGAAAAAGAGGGAAAAAAGAATTTTCCCTTCACTTCTTTTGATTTCAGGAGTGATTAGGTTCAGTTGTGTCTCTTAAATTACTTGGTAAGTGTTCTATCTCCGTCATTTCTATAAAAGGGATAATACATTTCATTGTAGCATTTTCACTCAGAAGAGGTAGGAATCATATTTAGAAAAAGAAAAAAGAGAGGGGCAAGGTATTATTCTGAGGTCATCAGGGCGTTTTAAGATTTGATTATTGTCTTTCTAAAAGCGTTCTTTATCATCCATCTTCATATCCTGTAAATAGGAGAACCGCCTCTCCTTCAAAACAGCATTAGTGGTCATATTAGAATTTTTTCAGGATCTATTATCCTCTGCTAAACTACTGAACACGTTTCATCAGGACACTCTTCTGTAGCATCAGACTGAGTTAAGTCTTACTATAAACACCAGTGTTCACAGTGTTTATTACCAGCACCATGCAAAAAGTGCCATGTACTGAACAACAGCAAAATTTTTTTTCTGAAAGTAGTTTTCACTTGGCTTCAGAACGGTAGAATCAAAAACTGTGAGTTCTGCAGTAACTATTTTTCTTCAGAGCTTCTTCTTCGATGAAACCATTTGCATCCCATATGCAAATATCACCATTCTGCTGCTACAATGACAGGCATGGGCCGGGTCTGACAATGCAACTGAAGAACCCAGATTCCACCTTACAGTGGAAGGTGCAGTCTTTCCTTAGTACTGCTGCTAAATGAACATAAAAAAGGAAGGAAATGTTGAGGTTACTTCAATGTAATGGACTAACGAGCTTCACATACTAAACTGTAGGAAGAAAAGGTGGAAAATCATTGACTAAATAGCTGATATTAAAAATACATATAGTTCCAGATGGTGGTTTGCTTATAAGATAGATCTGCAGTATCTTGTCTTCAACTGAGATTGCATCTATCCCAGAGTTTGAATTAAAGAACAAATTATTAGGGTATAAAACATTATGTCCTAACCAAATATTATCTTTGTGACACCTGTCCAAACTTCATTTTAGAAAAACAGAAGAAATAGGAAATCAATATGAAGTTTTGGAACAGAAACTTGAAGTTTATTTATTGAGGAGAGTATTTGGAACAAATTCCTACCGCATGCTCAGAAATTGACAGCACATAGTAAAATTTTATTTCTTTATCATCACTGCACAACAGCTTCAAGTATTAATTAACATGTGGTGACCCCACATCTTCTCATATAACTGAGGGATGAAAAAAAAAGCAAGGTTGAAGATCTTTAGGACACAGCTCCACCTAGCCCCAGGGCTTTTGTCCAACTGTGGACAATAAATAGCACATACTTAGGGAAGTGTACTGGGTCTGGCTGGGATGGAGTTAACTTTCCCCACAGCAGTCCACATAGTGTTGCACTCTGCGCTTGTGGCTAAGAGCACTGATATCATACCAATGTTTTGTCTATTGCTGAGCAGTGCTGGCATAGCATGAAAACTCTCTCCAAACCCCCCAAAGCCAGCAGGCTGGAGGTGAGCAAGAGGTGGGGCCATCACTAGGGCAGCTGAATCGACCAAGGTATATTCCATACCATATAATGTCACACTCAGCGATAAAAGCTGGGAAAGGGGAAGGAGAAGGAAGGGCTCTTGTTATGAAGACATCTGTCGTGAACAACCACTGTGTATTGAGTCCCTGCTTCCAAAGATGTGTCTGAACATTGCTCATTAATGGGAAGTAAAGAATAATTGTTTTTTCTCTCTTTGCTTCCATGCAGTCTTTGCTTTGTTTGTTTGTTTTTCGTCTTTCTTTTCCCTTTAATTAAACTATCCTTACCTCAACCCGTGAGCCTTTTTCTTTCCCCTCATACTTTTTCCCCCTCTTTTCCCTTTGAGGAAGGAGAGTGAGAGAGAGGTTGAGGTGGAGTTTAGCTGTCCATCAGTGTGAAACCACCACAGGAAGAGAATACGAAACATGATGTAATTATTCTCATAGCCAACAGTACTTTGCAGATCAGACACATAGGAGATGTCTTTTATTTAATAACCTTCAATTAATTTCTCTTTCATGAATTTGTCAGCTCACACCAAACATGCATACATTCTCTTTGTCAGCTCAAACTCAGATGAGCCTGTTTTATGCAACAGGTGCTCATGCATGCACACTTGATATATTACTTTGTTGAGTCTCTGAACAATGTTTGAAGAAAGGATGGATCAGAGGTTAGAAAAGACTATTTTAGGATTTCAAAGACAAAGTCTTTCTTATTTAGTATATCATGGGCATATATTTTATATATATAAGCAAATATAATATTCACCTATCTCAGACACAAGGTCCAACTTCTTCAATACAGAGCAAACATGGATTTTGATCCCAGATTCAGGGTCTGTGCTGGGAACACTGAATCTACGTGATAACTCAAATCACTCAAACATTTCTTTCTTTTAAGCAGGACGAGAGAGAGCAATAGTATTTTCATGCCAATATACATTCTAAACATTGTGTTGAGATGTGTCTTAGGACAACAAACCTATTACCTACTGTATGAGTTAGGGAAACATTATGAGCAGATCTGGCACTATTTTGAAGAAAAATGAAACAAGATATGGGTATTTCATTAGTGACTATGATTTTGAATACTTAATGAAAAAAAATCATACTTAAAAATGGACAAGGAAGCATTTAATCCTATCATCAATTCAGAATAAATACCACATCACCCATTTCCCTGATTCAGATGCAGTAATTTGAAATAGATCAATAGCCATTGTCCTTTTCATTAATTTCAGAAATTCATGTTTTTGTGGTCATAAGAAAAATCTTTGTGCTATAAGACATGATTCCAATTAGCTGTCAGCACTGCCAGCCGAGAGTTGCTTCCAGCATTCAAGGGAATTACATTAGAAGTAAATGAAATCAGAATCAGGCCCACATATTTCAAAATTGTTGTTCTAAAGTCATAAAATAGTGCCAATACTAAATTTTTGCAGTGTATGGTAAAGGTCAGCAGATAAAATATTTGGAACTTTTACTCATGAATACATTTAATTTGCTACTGCAAATGATTTCTATTACATTTTACAAAATACATAGCTGCTTCTCATTTTGCAATTAAAGATTTCTAATAACAAAGTCAAAGCTTCTTAATCATTGTTCATTCTAGCATAAAGTAAATCTTGCTGTATTTGAAGAGAACTTAGTCATCCTAACTGCATCCATTTTTGTTTCTTTTTATTTTACAATATTAGACTACTTAATAAACTCTACCATATTTGGCTGCAGTGAAAGTGTGAGGTAGAATAAAAATTGCACAGTGGATTATAAGGCTGGGACAAAACTCAGTTGTGTGATTAGGTTTGGTTCTGCTGCTTAGGTTTGCAGAAAAATTCAAAATTAATGGTTATTTTTGCCTAAGATTCCCCTGCAGAGTTAATATATATTAATAAAGCATAGTTAGAGTGAGGCCTATTTCAATATTTGCCAAAACCATGGATTTTTTTTTTCTTGCTAAAAACATTTCAGTTTGGAGGAAAATAAATAGAAATATTCAGCACCTAAACAGTTATCATTTTAATTGCAAATAATGAAGACACTATGATAGCCCTGGAGTGCTCATGTACACTTATACTCCTCCTTAAAAAGACTCAGAGAAACTCCAGCAATGGTCTCAGATACTGAAAGTCCAGGGCTGGTATTGCTGCACCTTTGTAGTTCTGCTGCAGAGTGGTCTTGCGAAAGGATAGTAAGCCCTTGTGGACATCCTCCCAAATCCTTAGAAACTGAGCATCAAGTTTTTTTTAATGCAAGCTTCATTTTCTTTAACAAGAAAAACGTGTTCAGGCAAGTTGATGGAGAAATGGACCAATCTGAATGTGTTGAAGTTCTTTGCTTTGCTACAGTGCTTTTTAAACGGTGTCTGAACAGTTGGTCACAGATTTATTTACATTTTCATGTAAAGAAAGAAAATATTATCATTTTCTATATTGGAAACAGTTTCCCTAATTATTTGGCTCCTCTTTCTGCCACATAAACACAGCAATTTGTACCCCTCTCCTTCAACTGGCTGCAATTAGCAGCTACATTGCAATAAGCAGATTATGTTAATTAAAAACTCAAAACTATGTAAACAATGGGAAAGCTGACTAGCAGTTTTCTATTTTTGCCAAGTGGGAGGAACACGAGAAAAATTAGTACCAAGATTAATTTTGTTGTTTATAATTCAAGTTATTTGTATCAAATAACAGCATTTCAAAATTATTTTAAACAATTAACTGTATCTCTCTATACTAATTGGACCCCATCCTACATGAGAAGTTTTACATCTGTATAAACTAAAAAAAAAAAAAAAGTTCACAAAATCTAAAAAGGTGTAAGAGAACAAATTTGTACACATATCTACTGAACTGCAATATTTAGCACAAATTCCCTTCCATGGGTGAATTATGCTCTCAAAAAGTCATAGCTAAGGATAAAAGTATAACTTAGTTTTGCTTCTTTTGCAAAAAAATGTGAGCAAACTCTAGTATAAGCATTACCCAGTAGACATGAATAAATTGTGAAGTTTTAAGATGTTGCTACAGTTTCATAAAAGCTGTAGTTTATGCTGCTGCTGAAAGTTTTGTTTTTGTTCTGTTTTCAAAGCAGGATTGTTTAATGGGGGTGGGAGAAGTGGGAGGCAAAAGTGGATTTTGTCTGTTAGCCTCTACATTCCCAGTGCTCTCCCTCCACCAATAAGATACCTATCAGCATCACACACTAAGGAGACATCACAATAACACCAGCAAATGAACGGCACGCACAGAAAGGCTGTGTACACATGTAAGATTTGTTGACTATAGCTGTGAACTTGCCATCGACTAGACTTTAGGGAAGAAGAAACAGAATGAAGGACTATAGCCCTCCTCCATTTTTTCACAGGAAATAATCTGTCCGGGTTAATGAAGGAGACAGAATATTTCTTTCCCCAAGTTTGCACTGCTAGGTACTGCCAATCAATTACGAAGAGGAAAATATGAACATTGAAAGTGGTCATGGCTTCAGAGAAGTGTTAGACTGCTCCTATGGTGTTTTGTTTGTTTGTTTGTTGTTTGTCTGTTTGTTTGTTTTTCAATGAGTATAGGAAATGAAAATGATACAGAAATAGGTAATGGCTCATTCAGTCTGAGACCAGCCTTTCAGATTAGCTGGTAGAAAAATAGTTTTTCAGAATATTGTTTCAATTACACCCTTGATCCAAATTTCTTCAGGAATGGGAAGATTCTCAGAAGATGTGAAAGTTGCTGATTGTTATATTATTCACAGACCCCCTAGGATGCCACATAATGATAAGTATATAGCAAAAGACAAGAGCATGAGCATGGGAAGCTTGAAGAGGGCAGAAACTTAGAAGAGCTGGCCACATCATTAGATTTTGCACCTACAGTCTTTCAATCATTTACAGAAAGTGAGAATAGCGAAGTGCTTCATGTGTACTATGTTACAAAAAAAATTTCTTGTTTTAAGGGCAATGTGGATTTCCCATCTCTTGCTCCACTGCAGAGCTCCCAGCCGGTGGGAGGGTTACTCAAAATCAAAGTGCAGTTGATCATTTCTCTTTTCATACTTCCACTATTTTCCTTTTGAAGGCATGAACTTTAAATGAGCTGCTATACAAGCTTCTTGGGGTCCAAATAGAGGAAATCACATCCACCACAGAGAAACGCACAGCAGACACCCCAAATATGACCATTATGTTCAACTCATCAGTCTTTTTCCTGTTAGTAGGTTTTTGATACAAGCTTATCATCAAGCTAGGCTGTCAAAACCAATGAAATCTATTTCTGTGACATTGAAAGAGCTCTTGATGAAAGTCAATCAGTTTAGGGAATGCTGTTTTAGAGTACCTAGAATCAAGACACGGAAGAGTGCGGTTTTAACAGAATTGCTGCTTTTTCTCCTTAGTTTCGAAGAGGTGAGGCATATGTGCTAAGTAAACCCACTTATTCTGCAAACAGTACATATAGCACTTGATGCTAGCAGCAACATTTTAGTTTGACCATTTGCTGACTGTCTTGTTTCTTAGCAGAAGTAACAGTTTTGCCAAATCTTTTCTTTTGAAAGTAGGTTTAGATCTTGATGGGACTGTTTCTGTGTAACAAAGAGCAGTTCTCAGTCTCCTCAGTGAAACAATTTTTAGTTTTCATACTGTAGATGGAAGAATATCAAAGGGAACGGGAAGAATGATAAAAGGGAGGAATGAAGCTTGGATAATGCTTATGAAACTGGATTATTTTTCTGCATCTAAGCTTTCATAGGATTTCCTGTACAAATATGTGCTCATTGGAGTAACCTACTGCTATTAAGTGCTAGTAAGTGCTAGACTTGCTGCAGAAGGCTTTTGCCTACGCATCCAGCATTTTTGAATCTTTCTAGGCATTCTGGACTTAGAGGATATAAGCACATAGTTTGTGAGACCATTCAACAACCTTATCTAGTCCAGGCATGTTTTTAACCACAATTTAAAGACTTTGCTTTTTGAAGAGTTCTATTCACTCTTGAAAAAAAAAAAAAAATTAAAAAGAAAAATACCACAGCAATAAATATGTGGTTGGTGGTATTCTGAATCATTAGTTGTTCCTTTGTATGGATTTCCACAGCCTGGAAGCTAACTACAGCAGTTTAAAGATGATCATTTTATGAAAAGGTTTACTTCTACATCTCTATCCATTCTCTGCTAGAGGTGTAATGAAAGAAATCTTTTCCCCAGTCAGTTATTATAATTGGATAATAAAAAATGACTTAAATATTGACCTTGTCAGTATAACCAAGTTCAGATGAGCTAAAAGTGAATCAAACAATCTTTTAATCCCAGGAAAATATTTTAAGGCTTTTTTGTATAGTTTCAAACTCACTATTAAGGCCTTAGTTTATGACACAGTAGTGATTCATGCAATCACCAAGAGAAAAAAGGGAAAAGAATAAAACAATGGTTATCCACTTCTGAAACACTGAATCAGTTTTATGGTTTGTTAACAGAAGAGCAACTTCCACTTTTTTAAAAAATGTATTGTTACCTAATTTTTCAATAAAATAAACCTAGCAGCAATTTTCTCGTTGAATATAAATTAGACCAATATATCACTTAACACTGGCACTTCCTTTTGCTCTGTTTTACCCATTGTTAATATATACTTCATGTTCTTTTCTATCCAAATGACACTTATTACCATTGGTTTAGTTTCTGATCTCTGAACTGAAGCCACGACTCAATTCAGAGTCTCCAATTCTACATGGGGAAAAAAGACACTTCAAAATAGCATCTAAACTACTAACAAGCCTAGCTACTCAGTATAATCTTTAGGAAGAGCACAAGCACAGAGTAAATTTTGCCACTTATTTAGAAGGTTTTAATGCCGATGTCATTGGATCTACAGTATTCCAAGGAATTATTAAATTACCAAACAGTCATCAAGAAAAGCAACAAGAACCCTATTGTTAGTGATTTTTTTTCTTTTTCTCTTCCTAGAATCGTAAATTTGAAGATGTTCCTGAAAAGTTTTTATGCTTCTATACATTTTATTGATATTTTCCCAGAAGACTTTTGCTAAAACTTTTTAATGGTCCCAGAGACTGCTCAGCTCTCCTGAGAATAATGGTGCTTCTTAGCCAGGTCTTCTGTAATAATAATAAATCTGTAATAAATAAATATGCTGTAAATAAATACTGTAATAAATAAATCTGTTTATAAAGCCAAATGGTGGACCATGGGAATATTGCAGTTTCACACAAAGGAGGTTTTTTTTGGTTGTTTACCTAAAGAAAATCTATAGAGAATTACATTAAAACTACTTAAAATGCACTTTCACAGTGAGGTATATAAAAGTTAGAGATAAAATAGCACTATCCATAGTTCATTGTCTCTTTATGCAGGTCAGCTCTTCCTATATTAAATTATCACATACTGTTTTTCCTTTCCTAGAACAGGAATCCTATGTAGTACAATGGAAACCCAAAGTCAGCTGTTCTTGCTGCCCATCCCACCAGGTTGTTCTCACACAGATGTCATACCAGAAATTCCTCAGCAATTGCAACATTTTCCAGTTTGCAAGAAAGATTTTGCTATTTTTGAAATTTGGGGTGAAGTAGGGTTGGCAGAGAATCATACAACCGTTGCTATTTTCTTTCCACTTCTACTCCCTGCCCCTCCAGAAGTGATAAACCAATCCAAAGAGAAGATGTGCAAAGCTCATCTTCAGCATGACAGCCCTGAGCGACCGGAATTTTGAGCTGACAAGGATATAAACTCTTGTAAGTGAAGTGTGTTATTGATTTGTATGCAGCTACGGTGCAGAGATCAGAAGTTCAAGGCAATACACTATTGTTAAATTCCTCTCAGATTAGGGGAAAAAAATCTAATTCCTTTCATTGAGGTACACAAACCAAAAAAATCTACTTCGGTATTTTGAATTTAGAATTGATCCTTTCCTTTTTGTAGTTTACTTCTTGAACTGTTGTAGACTTTGATCCATTATATAGAGAACAATTATATTTTAGAATAAATTAAAACCAAACTTAATGTTTGTAAAAGAACCACAGATATTCTCTTATTATGGGCATTTAAAAATAAATAAAATCAAGATTGTAGCTTAAGAAGATGCAAACAAAAATTATGATTATGTAAAATGTTCTTATTACTGTTAATACAGATGACCTGGGAGTGATTCACCCTCAGAGCAACCATTTCTAATTTTGTTTTTAGCAGTTTTCAGACTGACTCCAAGGTTCTTTGCAGCCCCAGGAAGGTCTGAATGATCTGATGGTTCATTTTTGCTATGTTCATTGGTATTAGTATTTTATCTGTCACTTGCTTTACCATCAATGTTTAAAAAAATATGCACTCTAAGACTTATTTAGAAATGAATTAATTCCACAGGATTTTCGAGTCTTAGGCCTATTTAAAATAAACTCATTTGCTTGATATGTATAAGTCTTGTTTAGTCCTCCCCTTCCCCCAAGTTTGATTCAGTTTTTCTCTGTTGTTGTGGCAGACCTTTCAAAATGTGTTTGATCAGACTTTCTTTCTGCTTGATGTTCTGTGCCAGTGATTGACAACAGTCCTTTGTGAGCAAGCATTTAAGTAATGATGTAAGGACTTGTTAGGGAGCTGCTATGTCAAGAAGAGAAATGAACAATAAATTAGAATAAAATGGAATTACATCTGAAAGTTGGCTGGAGGATTTTGCATTTGTGAGGACAAAGGACATTTGACAATCTGAGTCATCTTGCAGCTTTGCCTGTAGCAACTGTCAAATTAGTTCTTAATACTACAGGGAAAGGGATTGAGCCACAGCATTGCTTAAAGTTAAGAGGCTCATCAGTAAATCACTGGCAATATTAACAATTATGAGCTACACATTAATATAGTGAAAACACCCAGAATACTATGCTTACAACAGAAAGCCAAGAGGTGAAGGTAATTTTGCTTTCAGACACTCACAGGAACTATGGCTTTAAACTAGGGAAGGTGGAAGAAAAAGGAGTAAATCAATTCATTATTTTTTAGACTACATGTCCTCACAACCATATAAGAAGAATATCAGGCACTAAATCTGGCTTAGCAAAGTATAAATGTGAGATGAGGAAGGGAAGTGCTTACCTGCATATAAATTCAAGATTCACATGCATGTCTGTCATCCCTAAACAATGCTTAGCAGGATTCTGCTTTGCTCTTCCATTGTCTCAGATACCTTGTGACTACTTTTCCATGAACACATGGTCCAGATGATGAGTTTAGGTTGTGTATCCACACGGGGAATAAGGGAGAGTAGTGTAATGTAAACCAGTTCCAGTTTACTCCAAGAGAAATGCCTAAGCTGGCTGTTAATTAAAGCCACATTAGAGAACAATATTGTCTTTCCAATTTCCTCGCACATGCAAGAAACTCTTAGAGTATTATACCACTTGGGATGCCAGAGGCATTTAAGCTCCTTCACTGGATGCAGTCTCTGTGGTGGATTTGCATCAGCCAGTATTCTAGTGCTAGAGAGGTTCACAGAGAATCCTTGAATCTGAAATATTTTTATAAATATGGTGCATTTTCAGGCCAATGCTGACTTTCATGATCACTTCATGCATGATTTTAGAAGTGGTTTTCAATGAAAAAAAAAAAGTATACCAATGTTTTATTTTTAAGACTGAAGATAAGATTTAACTCTCTCATATGATGATCAGCATAATTTCACCTCTTCCAAAAACTCTGTAGGTCTAGCTCAATATGCTGTATGATATTATAAGGAATCTATTGTGCTAGGCTCTATGCCACTTTCGAAGACAAAACTGCACAATTCTGCCATTTTCTGGCATGAAAGGGGTCAGAGGGGAACAGAATTAGATATGTTGTGGGAATGGCCTGAGGTACAATTGCATTGACAATGCATAATGACACTATAGGATGTCTTCTTTTATAAGCTGCACAGGTCTTTCACACAGTAGGTATTATTCTTTCAAGTGCTTGCACACTATAATGAAGTCCCATAACACTGACAAAAGAAGGATGATGAGTACATTCACCACCTGAAGAGTCTCTTATAACATGGGCCAGAGAAAGAAATTTCCTGGGCTCTGCAGCCACTGCACTAATGAAACTTTGATTGGAATTGGTTGATCAAAAGTCATGAAAAGGAAAGGAAAGGAAAGGAAAGGAAAGGAAAGGAAAGGAAAGGAAAGGAAAGGAAAGGAAAGGAAAGGAAAGGAAAGGAAAGGAAAGGAAAGGAAAGGAAAACAATTAAATTTGCACAGGCCTGCAGGACTGACACAAAAAGACTTTCTGGATTATAAAATTGCCAGTTACAAGAACACCTCTGTTTGATGCTCTGTTCTCAGAGTGACTTTGCAGGGATGAGTGTTAGATTATGCAGTTTCATTTGTAAGTGAAAGGCCAGAAAAACAAAATCCATAAATTGATATTCTGAATTTTAGATACAAAACATATACATTAACAGAAAATATGAGAAGTGCCTTTGGACCTAATATCTAGTTTCAATTCTTTTTAACCTCAAGAAAGTCTTCTTTCACTTCCCAGTATTGCTGGTATAATCTCTCCTCTCCTCTCCTCTCCTCTCTGAGCGGTCTGAGAAAATATTCACTGTATAGAAAGTAATTTCAAAAGGAGCAACAATTCAAGCCATGGAGCCTTAAAACTGCAGGTACAATATATATAATTCCTTAATTTTAGCAATGTTGAATGCATGAGCCTTCCTCCTCTGACACAGTACATATTTTCCTCACGTTGGAAAGAACTGCTGAGAGTGCTGAAAAGAGCAGAGCACTGAATGAATTTAGAAAACATTTCCTTCTCCTCCTTCAATAAAAATCAAATTGCGATCGAAGTCACTGACATTTAAACATATCAACTTCCATTCTACAAACTACTTACCTCCCATGTTTGAAAAGACTTAGAACTCAATCCAGAGCCAGGAATTTTATCGCTCTCATTGTCTTTTCTGAAAAAAACTAAAAAACTATGCTGGTAACTCATAGCTCAAACTGTAAAAGCTAACAAGAATCTAAAATATTAACTCCAGATGAGTAAACTAAGAAATATCAGCAAGGATACTTAGACAAATCTCTGGGGAAGGGGAAGCATGGATCAAATTTTCATACCACCTTTCTTTCTATTTTTTTGAAAGTGGAACATTCCCATTTCCTTCGAGTTTATTAAGTGGATTAATAAACAGAGGGAAAAAAAAAACACAAAAACAACCCCAAACCAAAAACTAAACCTAAAAAAACCCACCACAATTGACAAAAAAGAACAGAAAAAAGAGTAATTAGAATAAGTTATTTCTTTTGTACTAAGAATCCTGAGGAAAGGAAACAAGCCTTATACACTAGCTTAATTTAGGGCCTGTTCTCTTTCTAGGGAAAATATCAATGAAAAGCATCCTGAGGGACATAAAACTGGAAGATCTGAACTGAATGAAGGTTGACAATGTCTGTTATTGATGTCCTTATCACAGAATAAGAAGAGGTTTAGGAGACTGTTCTGCCATATTGACACTTTACTGGTTCAAAAGCCTTTTTTTTTTTTTTTTTGGTTTTTGCTTTTTGTTTTTGTTTTTAACCAGTACACCAGCTACTTCAGAGGCAGCATTGGAAAATTCTGACATGCAAAATGACTTTTGTCACCCTTTGTTCCCCAGATAAGAGCTCTAGCTCCCTGTTAGTCAGCTTCCAAACTGATTAACAGCTGTATTAGCACAAATACTTTCTGTGCATCAATTTTAATTTCAAGATGAGAAACAAAGGCAAACTCCAAATAGAAGAAGAATGTTTCAAGAGTAGTTTCTCCCCTACACTTCTGCTCATTCACTTTAACAAGAATATGAATTTGGGTGCCAGAATAGAAGATAAAAGGCAAGGAGAGGTAAGAAATATTTCTATAGTAGCATGATCCAAATTGTAAAATGTTATAAAATATTGGCTAAATGAAGTCATCAATTTATATAGTATAACTTCACTGAAATACTAGAAATAAAATTAAGAAAGGGAGCCCCCCCACACACCATTTTAACCTCCAGGCATTTAAAAAGGACATGGTACCCTCAACATGCACGATTCATCTAACAGGTACATGCCTTTTCATTATAAACAATAAGTGTGCATTACAACTGCAGTCACTCAGAAATCTTCAGTCAATTTCCCAGCATAAGGTTTTACATACGATTTCTTAAAAAACATTTTTCAAATATTTCTAACTTTTCTGGGTTTTAAGCCTTTAAAATAAATGATAAAAACACAATTTCAAGTTTACAACCAAACACGTCATTTTCTTAAAAAGGTATAATCAAACAATTCCTGAAGATTAAATATAAAAAAGAAAATCTTATGGTATAATCATGAAACTAGGTAGCACTGTACTTTTGTAAACCACAAAATACTCGTACGTAGTTTGTAGCACCTGAAAGTATGAGATCCCTGGGTCATTAGTGTTAAAGCTTGGAAAATGAGATTTTATTAAATAAATTAATCTTTCCATAAAGCAAATTCTAACTCCACACTGCTTATGATAGGTAGATTCATCCATCTTTAAGATAAAAAGTTCTCTCTCATTCTTTTTCCCATTTTAATTACAAATACAGCTGCCACAAAAGAAACAAACTCCAGTTAACAAACAAACAAACAAACAAACAAAAAAAAAGTGCATGGTAAAGTACATATGAGCACAACAGATATTTTCAGCTTTAATATATATTTTTCCATCTATACCAGCACTCCACTTGCATATATAGAAGAGGAGAACACTAGACTGTATTTTATCAGGAAGGTTCATTAATATTAAAATATGCAGACCAGAAACTTTCTCATAAAACACTGCCCAAGTTAAACATATGTACACCTCAGGTTGGTTATCTTTGAAATATAATTCCTATTCCTTTCCATGTAAAAAATTGTTTAGATCTTTTCTTTGAAATTGAACAGGATTCAAAATGTGGTTGAGAATCTTATGGCAGAGAGATGACTTGAGAAACAGCTGCAAAAACTCAACACCATTTATCCAAGATATAAGCTTCTTAAAAAAACCAAACCCCACTCATTTGCACACATTCAAGAGTTCTTTGTGCTAAGTTTCCAGAGCCCATTTGCAGTAAGATGAGTAGCAATGCACTTTCATGTTCTTGCTGGCTGGGCTGGATACAGAGATTTAGCTGGAAAACTGTAGAGCAGTATAAATGGGTGAAATGAGTGCAGGGGTAAAAGGTCTGTGTAGACCCATTACTTAATCAACTAAATACCACTAATCAAAATAAAACCATCTTTAAAACAGGCTCTTCTGCTTTATTCACTCTCAAAGAGCATCACAACTGAATGTTCAAGAAGCATTCCTCAAACGGAGCAGTAATATTCAGAGTGGCAGAAAGAGGGGGGCAGCAGAGCAAGAAGCAAACAAACAAACAAAAAATTTCATTGGTCAATAGTTTGGTACTTAATATATCCCATCTCACATTTCTGTTTGTACAAAGTATTAATTGATCTTTGTCTATTATGCTTAAGTTTTAAAAAATTATGCTACACCCATTTCACCCTTGTGCTGTCAAATTTATGCCATGTTAGAATGACTAGTTAGTTCAGTATCTTACCAGGAGTTTACCAAGTCTACCGCATGCTTAGGCAAGTAGTCCAAAAAACAATCATCTGATGGAGTTCTTTATTTCCTCTAGAGCTTTACGGAAATTGCAGTCGATGTGGAAGTAGCCAAGAGTTATGAACTGTCAACATGCTGATAGGAAAGTAAACAATGTAAAAGTGAAGCCAGCATTTGAGTCTCACAGCATGGTATACTGCTGTAATGGTTTAAATCATAAGCCAAATGATTGTTATTACAGAGATAGTGAATGTCATGCTTACAGAAAAATTGCGCATGTTAAAAATGACTGCCATTAAAAAGATAAGTCTCACAGGAGGAAAGAGACCTCAAGCCAGTAAACAGACAAAATGCATTAAAGCAAAAAAGCAGGACAGAAAGGGGAAGTCTTGTCTAATTACCAGACTCAGCTATCATTTATAGTACTCTTTGCTACCAAGAGAAGGCTGGAAGAGAGACAGATACAAGGACAGTAATGTTAATTATTTATATTTTTTAAAGCAACAGAATCTTAATTATAATTAAGAGCATGGCTTCTAAAATATGCATACCTAAAAAAAGATACACTGGGTCTTTGTAGGCAAGTCTCTGGCATTCATAAGAAGACTTCTGCACATAAATGGCATTCTTATTTAAATGTTGTCAAAATTAATTAATTAATTAATGACCAATACAAACTTAGAGAACCGCGTTCTTCCACCATTGACTCAGTAATGTGATCCTTAACATAAAAGAAGAGGAAATCTGCACAACCATCCCACCTGTTACAACCAGACTAAAACACCAGAAAAGGAAATCTCTCTCTATACAATAGTTAACAAGGAACCATTTCAGTTTACTGTCCATTAAAAACCAGGAGGCCAGAACTAGGGGACTTCTTTCGTATGATAAAATACAAGCTACCTGTTCAGCGGTTTCCTAGTACACAGCTCTGGCCAGAAAACAATTAAGTCGCCTTCCACTTGGAATCCTACTGACAGCTGTACTGCAGCTGACACCGCAGGGCAGCATATAATCATAGAATCATAGAATCGTTTAGGTTCGAAAAGCCCTCTGAGGTCATCAAGCCCAACCGTTAACCTAGTACTGTCAAGTCTACCACTAAACCATGTCACTAAGCACAACATCTACACATCTTTTAAATACCTTCAAGGATGGTGACTCAACTACTCCCCTGGGCAGCCTGTTCCAATGCCTCACAACCCTTTCAGTGAAGAAATTGTTCCTAATATCCAACCTAAACCTCTCTGGTACAACTTGAGGCCATTTCCTCTTGTCCTATCACTTGTTGCTTGGGAGAAGAGACTGACCCCCACAACGTCCTTTGAAGTAGTAGTAGAGAACGATAAGGTCTCCCCTGAGCCTCCTTTTGTCTAGGCTAAATAACCCCAGTTCCCTCAACTACTCCTCATAAGACGTTCTCCAGACCCTTCACTAGCTTCATTGCCCTTCTTTGGACACACTCCAGCACCTTGATGCCCTTCTTATAGTGAGGGGCCCAAAACTGAACACAATATTCGAGGTGCGGCCTCACCAGAGCCAAGTACAAGGGGACAATCACTTCCCTAGTCCTGCTGGTCACACTATTACTGATACAAGCCAGGATGCGGTTGGCCTTCTTGACTGCCTGAGCACACTGCTGGCTCATATCCAGCCGGCTATTGACCAGTACCCCCTGGCCCCTTTCTGCCAGGCAGCTTTCCAGCCACTTTTCCCCCAGCCTATAGTGTTGCATGGGGTTGTTGTGATCCAAGTGCAGCAGCCCACACTCAGCCTTATTGAACCTCATACAGCTGGCCTCGGCCCATCAAAGCAGCCTGTCCAGATCCCTCTGTAGTACCTTCCTATCCTCAAGCAAATCAACACTCCCACCTATCTTGGTGTCATCTGCAAACTTACTGAGGGTGCACTCGATCCCCTCATCAAGATCATTGATAAAGATGTTAAAGAGAACTGGCCCCAGTACTGAGCCCTGGGGGACACCATTTGTGACTGGCTTCCAATTGGATTTAAATCCATTCACCATAACTCCTTGGGTCCAGCCACTCAGCCAGTTGTTTACCCAGCAAAGCATACACTGGTCCAAGCCATGAGCATCCAGTTTCTCCAGGAGAATGCTGTGGAAAACAGTGTCAAAAGCTTTACTAAAGTCTAGGTAGACAATACCCACAGCCTTTCCCTCATCCAGCAAGCGTGTCACCTTGTCAAGTTTTTAAATCCAGAGGAGCAATGATTATGATCTCTAAGAGCCTCCTGCTCAATTCAAGCAAGTGGATTTTCTTGAAATAATTTCTGTGTGGCTAGGTCATTTCACACAAAACCAAAATCCTCCTTTTTTTCTTTTTTCTTTTTTTTTTTTTTTTTTGAGTTAATTATGATGGAAAATCTACCATAACATTTAGAAAATTGCTGCAGTGGTGGTTTATTCAGTGTATAGTATGAGACAGAGAAGCTATGAAAATCCTACTTTGCACAGTTTATGCAAAGTTTCACTGATCCTGTGACATTTTCTTATAGCCAAGAACATGAATTTAGACACACCCAAATGCTGTACGACCTGATCTTGTTCTTGAAGACACACTTATCTCTATAATGTGCTACCAAACATTCTTGAGGACACTCCTCTACCCAGTGTCTTAATCTCTCTCAGAACACCATTGTTGGAAAGCCCAGTTTACACACTCTGTTTGACAGCCAGCTTTGTTTCTAGTACACCTGAAGCTCGAACTGAATTTGTAAGCCTTAGTAGCTGTATAGTGACTTTTCTGAGTTGCAAGGGTCTCTACAGCAATAGGCTGCTCTGAAACAGGTAAAAACCTCTGGAATGGAAACCCGTTCAACAGGATAGCTCCTCCCTACATGTGCCTTCTCTTTTCCACTTCTCAGTTACTATGCACCTAGTTTGCATAACCATCAATGTTCATATTCTCAGGATATTGCCAGGAAACATTCAGATCTGCTTCGCTTGACCTCTGACATTACCACTGAGCTCCTATGCCTTCCCAGACTGTGAGACAACTGAGGAGTCCAGCAGAAAACACACCCAAGTGGGCATTCTTGGGTATTCAGACAAGCTTACTACTGATTGCCCATTCAAATTTGAGTGGGTTATCCACAGTAGTTGCAGGTTGCTTCCAGAACAAGTCCAGAGGATGGAGGGGATTCTGTAAAAAAGTGTTCCTTATTCCTAAGGGCACAACTTTCTTTACTGCTAGCCATTTTAAAGCCTCATTAGATATTGGCACCAAAATCCACTTGGAAACTAGTAAGTAAGAGAAATATTCAGTATACAGCATGAGTTGAAGGGTAAAAATCATTTTTATAAGTTATTCTCAAGGCAATCACTTCATATCTCTTTTCATTATACAGCATATTTTTCAGGTATTCGTTTTGAATATATACTTTTAAAAGAAAATATTGAGCTCACTATCTTTTAAGAATCATAAAATACTATTATGCTTTTGAAGGATTTTGTGCTTCAGGCCAGTAGTTTGTCATCTCTGTTTCTCTGTTCGTTAGATATGAAACTAGATGAGAAAATCAGATTATCACTCTCAAAGCCCTTTAGGAAAAAGCTGAATTAACATGACAATTCAAGTTCATGGAAGAAGATACTTGTGCAAAGCATGCAAAACTTATAAATTTATTTAATATTTATTTTGCAATTAAATTAGCATACTTCCTTAAAGATACTGGAGCAAACTTGGGAATGTCTTAGGTAAAGGAAGTAATAATGCAGAAGGCTGAACTCACACATTACCTTTTACTACCATAAGGATAACTGTGTTTTCCAAAAGTGTCCATATCTTCCAGAAGTCTTCAGCACAATATTATGACAAACAGAAAAGATAAAATATAGCTGGGACTTCAACGTTCATTGGGAAAATGGTAACTGCAGAAGAAAGAAAAGACAAGCATAGCTGCTACAGGCCACAATCTGGGTAAGAAGAAACATGAATTTACCACAGTTTGTTGTTACTATATTCTGGAGGACAATATTTACAGAAGTGGTGGTATCTCAGGGCTGGCATATAATGCTTTTATCAATGCTAATATGTTAATGCAATTTAGTTTGTTCAGTTCAACACATTGCTTAAGTGTCCTTGGGAATACTTGTACTAGAACTACTAAGATCAGTATGAATTAAGTATGAATATGTGAACGTAAGCACGAGATGAAGCAGCAGAACAAGACTTAAAGGAATGTCCTATTCTGATATCAGAGGAAACTATACCCAGCAATAACGTGAGCCATGGGCTGCTTTTCCCAAATCCAGAAGTCCTGTGCTCTGACACAACCACAGACTACATGTTGGAGGAAGACCCTGCATTCTACAAGCAGGGCAATAGCACCAGTGTTACAGCATGCCACATTTATCTCTCCTTTTCCAGTTAGTCCACCAGAAAAACAGACTGTACTCATATAGATGGGTCTATCTCAAGCAGGAACAAAACAACAAGACAGCAATCTTGCCTGTGATTTATGGAGACTAATACAGGCAGGATTCACAGAATCACATAATCACAGAATGAGCAGGGTTGGAAGGGATCTCTGAAGATCATCTAGTCCAAACCCCCTGCCAAGCAGGATCACCAAGAGCATATTGTGCAGGATGGCATCCAGGTGGGCTTTGAATATCTCCAGAGAAGGAGACTCCACCACCTCTCTGGGCAATCTGTTCCAGTGCTCTGTCACCCTCATGGTAAAGAAATGCCCCCTCATGTTGAGCTGGAACCTCCTGTGTTTCAGTTTGTGCCCATTGCCTCTCTTCCTGTTGCTGGGCACACCTGAGAAGAGACCGGCTCCATCCTCTCAACACCCTCCCCTCAGATGTTTATACACATTAATGAGGTCTCCCCTCAGGCTTCTCTTTTCCAGGCTAAACAGGCCCAGCTCTTGCAGCCTGTTCTCATACGAAAGGTGCTTCAGTCCTCTAATCATCTTAGTAGCCCTTCTCTGAACTCGCTCCAGTAGTTCAATGTCCCTCTTGTACTGGGGAGCCCAGAACTGGACACAATACTCCAGGTGTGGCCTCACCAGGGCTGAATAGAGGGGGAGGATCACCTCCCTTGACCTGCTGCCAACACTCTTCCGAATGCACCCCAGGATCCCGTTGGCCTTCTTGGCCACAAGGGCACTTTGCTGACTCATGGTCAGCCTGCTGTCCACCAGGCCTTCCAGGTCCCACTCTGCAGAGCTGCACTCCAGCAGTTTGCCCCCCAGCCTGTACTGGTGCTTGGGGTTATTCCTCCCTAGGTGCAGGACCCTGCACGTGCCCTTGCTGAACTTCATGAGGTTCCTCTTGGCCCAACCCTCCAGCCTGTCGAGGTCCCTCTGAATGGCAGCACAGCCCTCTGGGGTATCAGCCACTCCTCCGAGCTTTGTGTCATCAGCAAACTTTCTGAGGGTACACTCCGTTCCGTCGTCCAGGTCGTTGAAGAATAGGTTAAACAACACTGGACCCAGTACTGACCCCTGGGGGACAACGCTAGCTACAGTCCTCCAACTAGATTCCGCACCACTAAGCACAACTCTCTGAGCTCTGTCTTCTAGCCAATTGCCAGTCCACTTCACTGTCCACTCATCTAGGCTGCACTCCCTGAGCTTATTTATGAGGATGATATGGGAGACGGTGTCAAAAGCCTTACTGAAGTCAAGGTAGACCACATCCACCACTCTCCCCTCATCTACCCACCTAGTCTTCTCATCATAGAAGGACAGCAGATTGGTCAAACATGACTTCCCCTTGGTGAATCCATGCTGACTATTTCTTATCACCTTCTTATCTTCCACATGCTTGGAGATGACCTCCAGGATGAGCCGTTCCATCACCTTTCCAGGTATGGAAGTGAGGCTGACTGGCCTGTAGTTACCTGGGTCCTCCCTCTTGCCCTTTTTGAAGACTGGTGTGATGTTGGCTCTGAAGCATAGGTCCACTCCACCATAACTGTGGAATCCAAAGGGTCCACAAGTCCAAAAACGAGTTTGCCATGCTGGGCAAGAACCTCAGAGACATTATGAGGATTAAATAGTTGGTGTCTTTTGTCCTGTGTTATATGCATAAGTGACCCTGGGCAGACTGGGCACACATATGTCTGTGTTTGTGAGTATGACGGTGTGAAAGTGAAAGCAAGTTTTGAGATAGATAATAGGTAAAGTCTGTTTACTTACAGATTTTGTTAATAAATACCAACTTCTGCTGGTGTAACTCCTCACACTTATACAAGGATTAAAAACAGAACCTTGAACTTTCAGTGGAAAGGAAGTGGTTGCAGGAGAGGAAGGGGGACTTACATGTCATTACTTCTCTAGTAAACACAAACAGTTTTTGCTGAGAAAAACACACCTTCTCAAAAGATGTCATGAAACTACTTGTGTAGGATAAATACATAAAATGAAGACAAACAAACTGACAGTTCTCGTGAACTATCAAGCTTCATTTTTTTTTTTCTCAGATAGTTGTTTTGTTTATAGACATTGATTATAACATTTACTTTGGGGGAGAAAAGAGCTAGACACCCAGGTGTAAGCCACTATTAGTTGAGGGTAAATCTCTACCCTTTTAAAGAGCTTCCAGAAATAAGCAGCAGTAGAATTAGTGCAGTAACAAGAAAAATCTTTCAAAGAGAAAATCCAGCAGATTGAAATCCAGCAGAAAAACTAGTGTCATAGGTTTGCAGATCCTGGAGGGAGAAAGCTATTTAAATTGCTGCAGAATCCAAAAAAATGGAGCCAAGAGGGCCAAGCTGTCAGGCTGTGCACTGCTATAAATGACAGATTTATTCTTAACAGCCTGCACCAGCACAGAAATCTCCACCAGCCAAAGAGTCCAGTGCTGGGATTCATACATGATAGAGAGGTGAGCATTGGAAGTAGACAGGATGGCCAGGGCTTGACACACTCTATTTCATGGCTCAGTGAGTCACTGACATTGCATTTAAAATCTGCTATATTCTAATAATCTCTTAATTATAACAAATGTCAGCATAACTGAGCTTTACAAATGTGAGTCACTTATTAACTATTAAGTAGTGGTGTAATTTGTACTTTTTTTTTAAGATGGGGCAAACTAACATCAAGAAATATTTTCGTTCATCCTTTTGTTTNACAAAGTAAGTGATAGGAACAGTCGTTGATGCAAAGATCTGCAGTTTAAGAGAAAGGAGGCAACAAATAATTACAGAGGCAGACTGCAAAGCCCAGGTCTGATGAGGCTGGGATGCAGTTTCTTGCTCACCTCATGGCCAGGAGGCAGCAGTAAAATAGTGCCAAGGCTGGAGTGTTACAGGCATGAGGATATACGAGAGACCAACCTTCCCAGAGATTCCAAAGAAACATGCACATGGCAGTTGTCAAGGCAGAGGATGCTGCAAAGCTACTGCCATAACCAAGTCGTGAGATTATGCACCTGTTGGCTGTGACAGGCATTTCCTTTGACAAATCACACAGAATGAATCTACAGTACACGTGAAGGCCTGGAGAAATGTCCAAGCTGAAGAGCAGCCCTTTCAGACAGGCAGGATGGTGGCTATCTTGGTCTGACAAGCAGATAGAACTGCAGGCTATTTACTAGTATCTGTATGCACATCTTGACGTGAAGGAGAGTCACAACTAGCAAAACCCAAAGGTAGTAAATTCCACAATGACCGCACTGAGTGACAAGTACTAATTTCAGTTAAAGATAAACTCTCTACCACGGTACGAACTTCTGAAAGTAAAAGTGTGTTGCAATGTTAAGACTGGAAGGAACCATCTCTACCGTCTGGAGTTTGAGCATTCAAGCTCAGTTTTCTACCAAGTTTGGAAGCTTCCTATTCTTCCAGTCCAGATGAACGCTGAAGGGTCTGTCTTCATAATGTAACTGTAGTCAAATTTCACTCAGCATCACACATCTGGGGTATGCAAGATATAAAACTTAGCATGCCCATCTGCTTTCTACGCCATTGCAGACAGTGAATATCATCATAGGACACCAGAGTTTTAGTCAGTTCAGAGAAATTTGAAATTAGTAACTTTGCTTTGTATTTGGCACTTTAGATCAAGATACTAAACTTCTATTTTGCATTTAAAATGTGCCTTTGAGTACAGGAATACCAAAAAAATACAAGTCATGTACAGGGATCATTTCTTTCATCATTCAAATGAATCCTCCTTTGGGATAATGAGGGAGTAAAGAGCATACACCAAATAGAGAACATTATTATGCCCAGTTACACCTAGAACTAAAATATAAAACTGTATATATGAGTCTAGCAAGGTGCATGGACTTTGATTTACAGACAGACTTAAGCCAGGTGGATCAGTAGGAATGGGCTTATTTGGTACTTTTAATATCAAACAAACAGCACAATTAGAGCTGCTGTACAGCTAGTTCTCTTCAAAAACATGATGGTGCACCTGCAGCCTGGCCCCAGAGCGCTTAGTAAGGCACAAGTATCAGCCACTGCCAGGGAGGCTTTTCAAGCCATGCGGAAGCTCTAAGGTCGCATCAACTCTTAAGTGCTGCCTATTGAATTTTCAACACCTTTCCCGAGTGCTGGTGTTAACTTAGTTTTAACACAGCTCAGATTAGCTTAACTGCTCTGTACTAATAGGATCATAACACTGGAAACTGACCTTGCCCTCCCTAGCACTTGAAGCCTTCTCACATTGTAAAAGTCTTTGAAAGTCTTCAGTTAACATTACTAATTATAACTGCCATTTCCTGGGTTTGAAAGCAGTGAAACATTGTTTTTAGCCTGACTGAGGCAATGTTAGAAGTCTCTAGAAAAGACCTTTCTTTTCTCAAGCCCAGAAGTGTTTTGATAAATGCAGAAAGCTTACTATCTTGGAAAGATACAAGACACCTTCTTATTAATAGATTACACATTAAATCTCACACAGAAAAGTATTAGCTTCAGGTATCACTTTGTCTTATTAAAATATTACAAAAATTCCAGATACAGCAATTATTGAACGTGTTCATCACTGCGTCAACATGCAGTTTCTGAAAACTATACACACTCAGGCTATCACCTACAGACACCACATATACAATTGAATAATTTTCACTGAAGAAGTCATTTCCTAAGAACATTTTTCTAAGATGTTTTATACGGGGATTCACACACACAAAAATATTGCTAACCAGCGTTGAGGGCAAAATAAATCTCACACACAGCAGAAAAAATACAGATGTTATGACTGAGTGGCTTTAAGTAGCTGTATCAGTATTACTATACATGTCACTCAGTCACAAATGTGATTGACATCAAATAAGGCAGCTATTTTCCAGCTGTAGTCATGGCCCAAATAACAAAAGCAACATAGCACTTTCATATAGCAAAGACTCAGGAACACTCGTACAAGCCTCTGTCTTACAGCTTCCTAATTGAATTAAATACTTCAGCCAAACATCTGCTTTATCACATGTTAAGCTTTCACTTCAGAAGAATCGAGATCATATATATAAATCTTTCCCTCCTAGACACCTTGCAACCCACAGCTGAAAGGATTTATCTCCAAGTCTGACTACTCGGGGGCACTAACAAATTTCTGCTCAGTGAAGGTGTCTGACCCTCCCTGAAGGAAAGAAGAGCTATGAGTATGTGCAACAACAGATGTTCCGTGAGTCTCCCAGAAATCTCTTAAAATATAATAAAAAGAAAATTTAATTTCTCACCAAAATTTGATAGGGAGCCACTTGAAATGGGGAGGTGTATGTTCCTTCCTCCATTGAATATGTACTGTGAAATGTTGGTTTATTTATGGAAATGAGAATAGAAGTCTGACTTTCTCAGACATTATATTTAAAAGTCATGCCCAGGTGCTCTATCCCACCTCATCCCCTTTTCCTTTGCATCTTTTCTCCAGCAAAGATTTAATTATTTAATGCCAAGCTCAATAACATCAGGAGAGACCAAGAGCATCCTTCCATAGAATACTTCATAGCACACTGATCAGGACTCTTGTGAGAGATTTAACAATCCCTGTAGGCAGAGGAGGGAACTGAATCTGATCTCTTCTAATCCTTATGACTACCCTTATTTTTATGCTATTGTAAAAGGAAGCAAGGGGCTTCTAGTGGCCACCTTTTCTGAGAAAACTACTTCTTGTACCTCACTCCAGCTGTGGATGCGTGCCTCGTTCAGTTCCAAGAAATTTGCAAAGACCAAGACAAACCTCAGTGCCTAGCACTTGTTTTTGCTTATGTAGGTTATACAGTTTACAGTTTAACATGCTGGCTTTGATCTGAGTGTACTACCAGCTCTCCCTCCATGGAAAAGAAACTTATGCACCTAATTCAGAACTGTGAATTCCACTAGGTGCATGCAAGGCTCTCTAACACTAGCCATAGCTCCCTCTGGCTGGATGGGGCTTGTGCAATATGACATGCAAAATGACTGAGCCACGCAGGGACTACATCTTCATTTATGGCAGAGCACACTGAGTGGTGAGAAATGCACACTGGGAGGGGAGCACCAGCTTCGAGTGGTTGCCAGGAGGAAAGCTGCACACAAACTCAGCAAGCTTTACTTCTGTCACCATTTTGAACTTCTGACCAAGTCACAGCTACAACATCATACTTTGTCCAGTAGAGATGCGATTTTCTAGTGCATGAAAGAAGCACAAGCAAACTAGAGGATTAGCACTAGTCTGAACATAAGTCAGCCTTCATATTACAAGAATGGAAACACACAAAAAACAGCAACAGTACAAGCAGTTTGTGCCTCTGGACTCAATACTGACAGACTCCAGCTCTGGTGGCACACGAAGATTTTAGGCACTTTAGTAGCATGCTCTAGTGTCCCAAAGCACCACAAAATTGCCCACAAACAGCTATATAAAAAACTAGCAGCACACAGGGCTGGGACACAGCAATAGGGTCTGATCCTGCCGCTAGCCCTCAACAATCCTTGAACTGCAGAGCACCTGATCTGCTGTTGGCACAGCCAGTGAGGCTGCTGAGGATCCACACCACTTGCAGAGCAGCAGCAAGCTACTGTGGATTGTCTCAACCAGGACCATGGTTTTCTGGAATTTCCAGGGTTGTATTTTGTCAGTTCTTGCATATGCAAAACCAAATGAAATGTGTTCTCAGCCATTTACGTATATAAACATTCAAAGTAAGCTGAGCATAAAATAAATACACCCTTTAGCAGGTTCTGAGATGCAAGCCTGGTATATACATCTAATTGCAATGAAATATGTTACATATATATCTGGGCCGTAAGTTCTAGGTGACATAAACCAAGGGCACATACACAAAAAAAATTGCTTAAGTGGTAAAGTATTCAGTTACCTCTCCCATTATTCTGGATCACTGAAGTTTCTAGTACTTCCTGCCTTCCTTAAACTCTTCAGTTTTGTCATTGAAAATTCAACAGTAGCTAGTTATCATACAAAACTGTTTTATTGAAAGCATGGCTAGTATTGTAATGCTTATTGTAATCAACATACATCTTCCCCCCAAATTAAACTATTCTGAGATCTTTTCATTACAAAATATAGTTTCAATATAAATATCAGTTATGCCACCCTATGCAATTAATTATTTTTAAACCAGAGCAAATGTAAAATATGAATCCTCTTTTTTAAGTTGCAGCTCTATACTTTTACCAGTTAATGATTCTTTTGAATTTCATCTCATGATACTTGATTAGCTTTCTTAAATATACTGGAGGTTATGCATTCCTCATTTATGTCATTCATTAATCACTGCTCAGTAAATGCTGTCAGAAAGCTGTCATCTTTGATGTCTCATTGTTCGCTTCATTCTTTCTTGTTGGTAGTTAATCAAATGCACCCCTGCTGTGGTCAAAGTACAGTTTGATAGCAGTTTCAGAGGTGATCCAGCATTAAAACACAATGCTTACTTTAAAGGTTTATTTTTTCTTATCATTTGCTAAACTGAAAATTTTCGTTTTGCAGCCATTGGCAAATAAATAGCACATTGTTGTCATGCCCTTATGACTGGATATCTTGGAAAATAGTACTAAGTTCTGCCATCTAACTAAAGATCACTGTAATGACTGACTAATTACCTGCAGCTCTGAAATGAACTGCAAATTTTCCACTGTCAATCACAGTGAAATAATGTTCCTTCTTTTTAGAGACTGGAATTAGAACAATTGTCAAAATGTATTAAAACTTCAGGGGGCGGTAAATCTAATGAAAGCATCCAACAGAGAAAAATTTCTATCCTGGGATAAAATGAACATTTTCATTTCTAGTGTTTGCTCAAGACAAATTTACTTTGAAAATATTCAGAAATAATTTTTGCAAAAACAATTTTTAGTTAGCAGGCAGACTGAAAACAAGTGAAGTACAAATTCAGGAGAGAATGAAAAATGTCAATGAAATGGGACTGCTTAAAAAGTTCATTAAAGTTCTTAAAAACTCACTAGAATCACTGACAAAGAGCAAGCACTTTTAGACAGAAGACTATTATACTACACACTAATTTTATAAATAACACACAACAATTTCTATATTCAGCAAGTGATAAACAGTAGTACCCAACAAGGAGCTAAGGTACTTAGCTGGTTAAGACCCTATACTATTGAAGTGCTGTTTCCTGGGTTGGTCTTCTGAAAAAAATTATTAAGACAAACTTAGTTTGTACGACAAGATCTTGGGAAGGGTATAGGAGAAGTATCCTGGAAACTCTCAGATTGTGGCAGGGGTGGATAAGTGTAATATTTAATCTCTTTTTTTAAAAAAAATATAGTAAGTGTATCTTTGTACTAGATATCTTATGATCCAGCAGTGGTACACATAATTACAAAACCCATCTGTATCACTTCTGGATCTCTGTGCTGCGTGGGTTTGCTATAGTTTTCATGGAGAATACACATCTTTAATTAAAATAAGAGCTTGGTGGACTATTTATATTCTTCCTCTTTGTTACTCATTATTTCCCATTTTCTCCTTGTTTGAGACTTGTTTGAATGGAAGAAAATATGATGTTTTAGCCTGCAGGCACTTTCTTTAGATTTTTTTTCAAATGACTGAGGGAACAAAATATTTTCCTTTCTCTAGACACTAGCATTCCACCTGACTTAAATCCCCATGGCCTCAAGTACCCCTTTTTTTTTCTGTTAGAGTCTAGAAATAAAAGTGCTAAGTTAATACATAATCAGTCTGTTCGTTCTTGTTACAATACACCTCATAGTGTGCATTTTGATCTTAAGAGCAGCATAAAAAGTTGAGAAAAAATCCAAAGGGCATAAATCCTTGTTGTACTAATAGCAGGAACTGACCTATTCAAAATTCAAAGGCTAACTTGCTAAGGTTACCAGGGAATAATATCATCTCCATTGATACCTGCAAGGCTCAAAACAGTTCTCTTCCCAGAAGTATCTGAAGTTCACTGACCCATTTAACCTAGCTCTTTTGCTTACATTGCTCAGCTTCTGTGTGATATCACTACAGTCAACCTAAGCTACTCTCAGACAGGTGAAATTGTAACATGTTTCAAGAAGAAAGAAGTGATATCATGATCTGATTCACTGTAAGCTGTATGATGAACTTCTGTTGAGTACTTCATTGCCAGAAAAAGACAGGCATTTGGAAGGAGGAGGGACTCGCTAACATGTTTTCCAGTGAGATTTAAGTTCAGTTGCCTGATTTTGTTTTTTTCTCCGAGGCACCATATTTTTTGGTGTTATATCTTTGCATTCACTGTAGTTACTGAATGTTTTGCAGGAACATCAAAAATGACTTAAACTAAATCTGTGCTGTTGACTAGTGCATCAAGCTTCTGTGAAGTGCACGTAAGCCAATAAAATTGCATCAGGATGGATTTGGACCCTTATTCTTCAAGAAGCATGAGGGACTTTGCTACAGTTGCCAAACAACAGATTGCTGATGGTTTTTAATGTATATCTTATAAACAGTTATGAGTTACTCCAAGACATTATGCCTTGAGTAAACTCCCCTTAGCTCATACACTGCAGAAAACTTGGAGAACATTAAAAAAATAAAAAATAAAAAAAGAGCAAGCAAGCAAGCCAACAACAACAACAAAAAAACACCAAAGTGGTAAGGAACAAAATGAAAGGGGCTTTTATTGTCATTATTTCTTTCTTTTGTTTTTGCACAAACAGAGCTACTATTTGGGGGAAAAAAAAAAAAAGAACAGCGCAGCTCATAATAACTATCCAATAGGTTTTCACAAAGCTGTCTAAATTTTAAGATTTTTTCATTCTGAGCCAAAAAAAAAAAAAAAAAAATTCCCTCTGCTGAGTGTCTGAACTGTGGAATCAAGAGGATTCCTTTCATTTAATCTTAAATAGCATTGAGTCTTTTCACATTAAGAATTTCTTTACTGTCTGTTTTCAGGAAATATGAACCAACATGGAGAAAGTATTTGACCTCAGATTGCATTATTTTCACCTAGCAAATCTGCATTCTCCATTTAAAGTTTTCTGTTTTCTTGTAACCAGTTTTCTAAGGTATAATTACACAGAGACTGAAAATCCTCTTGCTTTCTCTATTTAAAACTATTGCCAACAGCTCACCTTCAGGACTTATGACGACTCAGTATCTTGTCACAATGTGAAAGATGTCTTCAGTATCTTTGTCTCTTTTTTTCTCAAGTGTTTTTGCCTTTCTGTGATCATATATGTATATATGTAATTTCCTTCTTCTTTTGGTCTTTTTTATTGTTCCTTTATTATGTCCCCGTATTTCCCCATGGGCTTCCAGCAGGCTCTGTCCTTGGTTTCCATTCTCCTCTTTGCTTTGTCTATAACCATTTTCATTTTTAGATTTAATTTTTCTTATTAGCTGCTTTCTCTTCTCTCGCCTGTTTTTCTTCTCTTTTGCCTGTTCGATAACCTAATCACATGCACCTAGTTATGAGCTGCAGCCCAGCCTGATTTAAATAGAGATCTTAATCCTTCATCAGAACTTCATTTTTGACCATCAGACATGCTGTCAGTTTCTTACCTGGCACTCATGGTTATAACATATGGAGAAAATTTGACATGGATTCCTCTTATTCAGGCTATATCTTATTAATTCTAGCTACATACTAGCACCTGTTTTCCTTTCTACAGAAGCAGTTGCCATTCACACCCACAGCTAAAACTTTATCTCCAGTATGCATGCATCCTGCCACTGGTTCTGGCCGATTCTGTCTTGCTCCACATGTAGAATGCCTTTCATCCCTTACTCATTATTGAAAAATTACATACCTTCAAATAACCAAAAATATAATCTTTGTTTCTAAAAAACAAACAAACAAACAAACAACTACACATTCTTCTGTGCTGCCACTTGGAGAAAGGGCTCCTTACAAGAAGCCCCAAAGAGCTACCATGTCATTCCCCTTCACCCCTCCCCCACGATCTGCTTTTCTTGATGCCTTAAAAATCCATAAACATTTGGTGACTAGTCTGGGCTAGATTGCTCATCCTACTACTTTTCTTTATCATTATCTCATTACATTTTGTACTTCTCATCTGTTTATCAGTACTTGTCAGATGCCTCTTATGAACTGGTAAGAGAGGAAGGGAGAAAAATTTCCCTCCAGCTGGACATTCATAACTTTAGTTTTCCATACACCAAGGTACTTCAGTCTCAAAATTCTCCTCTGAAGTAAATATCACCTGCTTGTTACAAACAAGAAACTACAGAAATGATAACATCTTCAAGGGAACATTGTATTAAACGGAAAAGATGCTCTTAACCTTAATGGTATCTGGAAAATATCTGAGTTAGAAATACAAGCTCCCTAAATACCTGGTGGAGAATGAGCACTTCCAGAGGGAAACTGATCACCCATATTACAAAGAATCCAACTGCTCCTATGCAGACATGTTGACTCACATCTTTTTTTTTTTTTTTATACTTATTCCCACTGACTGTGCAGGAAGTTTTGGAAATTGGTCTAAGTCTAGGAATTTAAAATATGGTACTGGAATAACCCATTTAAGTAACTTGTGCTATCTCTTGAGGGAAGACTCAAAGTCAAGTATTGATGATTATTTATTTTTCAGCAGAGTTCAGATGCACCTGCACACAAATGCACATAACCTCAGTATGTTGTTTACTATATACATATGAAGAAGATGCTTAGACCAGCTAGTAAATTGACACTGTGTACAGTCATGTAATAAGATGCAGATTCATCTAGACACACAAAATATTAGATTCATACTACAAGAAGGTATATACTGCTACATGTATGTATACCGTATATGTAAAAATACAGTATATTAAATGAAAATATACACTGCATATGTGTGTATGTATGCATACAAACCTAATACCAGGTATATGTGCATACATTGAATAAAAGCTACTGACAAATACAAAATTCTATGTTAGCAGAAAAGTAGTATGCTGCAAATGATACATGAGTACCATAAGGGATTTTTACTGATTATTATCAGCTGTATTTCTAAACTGAACAACAAAATTTATCTATCATCTTGACTAAGAACTCAAGTATACTATCTTCACAGTATTTGATGAGAGGAGACTTACCCAATATTATCCTCAGAAAACTGACACCTTATTACAAGTGGCTAGCTGAACTGAAAATTGAAGTCAAACAACCCAGCTATTAATGTTGTGCTTTTTCCATTAGGTGGAAAAAAAGCACAATTACCATGGCAGACAACATGAGTAACATGAACAAGATTAGTGTTTATTTCATCCAACGATGATATCCATGTTATCTTCATACTTGGGAAGCAATTTATAATGTTGGCATTAATTTGTCCTTTTAGGTGCAGACATAAGATTCTCTGTGCTGCAGAAATTCATATAGTTTGTGTCTTGACATGCTGGATCACAGTTCAGAAAGGACAGTAGGGGAGAAATAAATAAATCACATGGACTTAAAAATGGGATTTAGAATGACTCTAAGTTGGGATGAGCTGTTGACTCCTTTGAGGGTAAGAAAGGCCTTGCAGAGAGTTCTTGACAAATTAGAGGGCTGGGCAATCACCAACAATATGAAGTTTAACAAGACCAAATGACAGATTCTGCACCTAGGATGGGGCAAACCTGGATATACGTACAGACTGGGGGACAAGAGGCCAGAGAACAGCCCCACAGAAAGGGATCTGAGGGTTCTGTTTGACAGCGAGTTGAACATGAGTCAACAGTGTGCCCTAGCAGCCAAAAGGGCCAGCCATATCCTGGGGTGCATCAGGCACGGCATTGCTAGCCAGTCAAGGGAAGTGATTGTCCCACTCTACTCTGCGCTGGTGTGGCCTCACTTCAAGTACTGTGGGCAGCTTGGGTGCCAAAATATAAGAAGGGCATAAAACTATTAGAGAGTGTCCAAAGGAGGGCTACAAAGATGGTGAAGGGTCTAGAGAGCAAGACGTATGAGGAGCAGCTGAAGTCACTTGGATTATTCAGCCAAGAGAAGAAGAGACTGAGTGGAGACCTCAAGGCAGCCTACAGCTTTCTCATGAGGAGAGCGGAGGGGCAGGTGCCAATCTCTTCTCTTTGCTGACAGTGACAGGACCCAAGGGAACGGCATGAAGCTGCAACAGAGGAGGTTCAGGTTGGATATTAGGAAAAGGTTCTTCACTTAGAGGGTAGTTGGGCACTGGAAAAGGCTCCCCGGGGAAGTGGTCATGGCACCAAGCCTGCCGGAGTTCAAGAAGCTTTTGGACAACACTCTCAGACATATGGTCTGATTTTTGTGTGGTCCTGAGTGGAGCCAGGAGTTGGATTCAATGATCCTTGTGGATCACTTCCAACTCAGGATGCTCTATGATTCTATGATTCTACGAAAAACACTTCTAGAAGCTTCATTTAGAAATATTTTCAGGTGTCACTGCGGTAAAACTGAGCCCAGGCTGCCACAGATCTTACAAACATAATCCTAGTATTTGCTTGAAATGTAAAATTATTTTTACTAGAAAAAATGAAGACATTTCATGACGTTATTAACAAATAATGTAGTAATTCAAGATAATTCTGATCAGCAAAGCTAGAAAACTGAAATACCATTAAATGGCACCTTTCCTGCCCTTCATATCTCACTATTCTCTCTGAAATTGGGATTTTCAGGTGAATTGTTCACTTGTTTTACAGAATGTTTCTTCAGCACTTTTGCCTTTTTCATTTGAGAGGAATGTCTCCTCTCAAAGTAAAAAATGATATTTGATGTCATCTATTCTTTCTTTAAGGTACAGAAAACAATTTTTTCACCACACTTTCCAAATACACATTAATTTTATTGAATTTTAAGAAAGAAAATTTATCTAGGAAAAAATAATTACTGTTGCCTGTTAGCTACCATTGTTTTCTCAGTGATATGTGACACCCTACTGACAGGCACACACTGCTTGACACTATTAGAATCTGCTTTACAGACCCAACTGATTTGTAGTCTCGCTGTGAACATTAAGAGACCCAAGATACAACATCATTCAGGTGACAAGGTTGAAATCCCAAATTTCTTCAGCTATTTTCAGGTCTTGAGCATATGCTGGGCCTGAGCAGTCTTTGACAATCAAAGTAGAAACATAACTGATTAGTTTTTTTTGGATACATTGACTTTCTCAAATAAAAAATACTTTTAGCTGGAAAGTGTCTGAACAGCTCCTCTTAGAAAGTGGGTAGCTTTAGAAAAACTGGTGTCTTCCTACACAATGCGACATTGTTGATCAATGGTGAATTTCTTACTCTTTAAACATGATCAGACTTAAAGAGAGCTTGGAATTCCTTGTAAGAGGAAAATAAGCTTTATTGAATGAAGGACACTATTTTTTGAAACATCCTCTATAATTGAATCATTAGAATTCGGGGTGTAATTAATGGCAAAATTCATCTAAATGAGACTAAAACAAAAGATAAGTTATTAAAGAGTCTTTTATTAGTGTACTTTTCCTGTTCATTTCAACTACCACATTTATGTGGAAAACATAATATTTAAATAAAGACAACAGTAGAGTTCAGATCTCAGCAACTGTTAAGCTAGTTATTTTATGTGTGAGGGGGAAAAAAGTCTTAATGTAACTGACAGACAGCTCTCATCCTCTCTCTGTTAATCTTAAGCTTGTTTTGAGACATTCCCTCAGAGTGATGTACAATTAATAAAATATTTTTATTCTCCTTTCAAAGGAAAAGAGCCAGTTAAGTCATTAAACTGGCATATTTCAATAGGGTGAATTTTAGATTTCAGGACAATCAAATTCTTGTTTTGTCATGTATTTATTTTGAAGGGGAAATTGGGGAATGTACACTGACAGCTTTGACTCAGCTGCTTAAGAAATTCAGATTTAATTGTTACCTGAAATGAACAAATGCTTTAGGTATCAGGTCAGCACTTCAGCATGTCATTACACAATTGCACATGATGGAGGTTGTAGGTACACCATACATTTACTACTTCATTACGTTATAGTTACAACCCATGTAATACATTCCACTCAAAGGATATTAGAAACTCTTGTCTAGTTTATAAGTCTCTCTGGAGATAACAAAAGCAATACAACCTGAACCACCCCTGAAGTGCACTGTCAAGGCATTTTTCTGCTCAAAGTCCTGCAGTGCACTCAGAGGACTCCTCCTGGTCCGTTCCCATCTTCTCTGGAGAACTCACAGCAGCTGTCCCTGTTTGAATCACCCAGCACAGCAAAGCGATGCTCCAAGCTTTGAAAGCTGACTGGTGGCTGCAGGTGGAGTTCTGAAAGAAGAGAGGCCACTACAAGGAAAATATTTTTCTTTTTCTTTGTACTCTACTATGCAAGGCTTCCCCCAGAGGACTGTGGTAAGATACTTGATGCCCTGGAAGGGAAGGGTACTAATAAGGGTAGATGAACTGCGTTCAGATTTTTTTATTTTTTTTTAAATTCAAGTATGTAGCAATGGTCATCCAAGACTGTCACATGATCAAGAACTCTTAGTTCATCTGTTCATGAAATACAGTAAGATGTAAGCAGTACTAGCCGACCCTAATCAAGAAGAATGCTTTTGTAATTAAATGGGATTGTTTGTTAGCTCAAGAAATTAGAGAAAGCTCTTACAGCACAAAAAGTAACAGAATCTGGTTTATTACCTCTATAGTAATTTTTTTTATTTTTTTTCCTTCACTGTCTCATGATTTGCAATAACATTTTGATTTTCATTTTAAGTTTTTTTGGATTTTGCTGCTTGCACTGGAGCACTTTTAGACTGTGATGAATGAAGATAATGCATTATCTTCATAATTTACCTGCACAATAATCCTGTGGTAGTTTTTGTTTTGTTTCTTAAGAAAGTCAAGAGAATCTATTCTTTATAACAGTCTTGACATGTCTACTTCACCTCATGTCTGTTCCCTTCTTATCTCTGTTCATCAAGCTACAGATATTTCACTTCAAGGATATGGTGAATTGAAGTAGAACCTGCAGTAAGAAAAATTTAGCATTTCCAGAATATATCAGCAATATCTAAATGCAATCTTTCTGAAAGACTTGAACAAAGAAAGTGAGAATGCACAAAATAATAGATGGTGTAATGTTATTAGCATCCAGTAAGTTGCACTGGTACCTTGCAATCAGGATTAATGAGGGTCACTATGCAGTTTTCCTTGCTAATAAGCATAGGAAAAAATTAAGATCCTGTTCACTTCTGCTTGATAGGAGTCGGTCACAGATCACTTCCAACACTTCCCTCTATGAATGATATTTCACGTTATATGATGAGGCATAGTTTGTTTGCATCATTACAAATGCATAAGACACGTTCTGCTGGGCACATGCAGTGGGCACCCCTTCTGTACACAATATGAACAGGTTTGTATCTCAGTCCCCGGAACCACATTCATGACAACCTAAGTGCTACTTCAAGAACATCCTCCAAAAATCAGACTTGCCACACATGCAGTCAACAGTATGAAATACATGAATGGCTGCATTAAGACTCCAAGGTTTCTCATGGCAGCGCACATCCCTCATCTTTGTCCAGCAAGGTCTACAAAAGGCTAATATTATGTGACAGCTGTTTATATGGATGCTTAAGAGTTCCATACATACACACACAACTTTATATAGGATAAAAATTGTGATGTTTTTGTGTATTGCTGTCTCAATATAGTCAACAAGAGGCTCACCACTACCAAGAAGTTGAGTTTTTCAAAAAGTGAGCTCATCTACAGCACAATAAGTATAAAACATTGTGGAGAATAGAAGTTAAATCAAAAAAAAATTTTTTAATTGGAAATGATAAAAAAATAAAATAAAAGTGGTCAGGATAATTGACACAGCTGATTAAAAAAAGGAGCAAATCACAAATCAGAAATGTTTTCATATTCTAGGATTACTTCACTCCCCCAGCACATAATAAACATTATTTTCCTCCTGTCTTGTCAGCAGTGATGCAGTTCCTGTAACCTATGCAATGTTATTACCTATCCAAATTGATTCTTTGAGGTTGTATTTTGAATTGTACCGAGCAGCAGCTGGACATCCTCAGACACAGCAGGACTGTGAAACTCAGAGCTCAGTAGTGCTCTGCACCTTTATCCAAGATAAATCCCTAGCCTTTAGAGCCAGTGCATTACTTCTGAACATTTAGTTCAAAGAGGTAGAAAGGGGTGTTCAATAAAATCTAAAACACAGAGTAGAGGTGGAATCTATTCTAGTGTGGCCGTATCATGTTAGGAAGTTGCCTTGTAGAGATTCACTTGGGATGGGCTGCAGCAAGATGTCAGGTTCTACAGGAAGTTAAGTGTACGGTAATTTCAATTGTTCAATCTCATATGTGGCACTAAAAACAGGTAATTTGCATCCTGCAATGTCCCTTTCACATCTGAACTTCAAAAAGAAAAAAATTGTATTACCCATTGAGTTTATTTGATTATAAGTTTAACTATTATTTAATAAAATAAAGAGTGTTTTGGACTCATCAGCTCATGTTTTTATGATCTGTGAATCATTCATGTAACACTTTTACTCCTGGATGGAAAGGTGAAGAAAACAAAAAGTGCATTTTTTCTGAGTGCACCGGATTTGTAAAGTACACTGACAATACTCAGACAGAACAGCCAAGTGTGTTCTTTGTGCATAAAATATGCACAGCTTCCATTTTCCAGAAGCTTTCTATCAACTATGATGTGGCACAGCTTAACAGAAAAAAAGTGTCATCATATTACCATGACTGTGACAAACCCAGGCCTTTCTGTAGGCCACCAACTGCTGCAAAGCACCAGAGTTGCTGGACCACAGACAGCAGAAAAACTGGAAAAACTGGAGAAAACCGGAGAAAGCAGACCCATTGTCTAAGTGTTGATCGCAGTTTAGGACTAACGATCTCAAATGATAATGATATGTCCTGTTTTAGCTTGCAGAAGGCAAATCAAATCTCTTGTGCTAAAACTTGCTTGCATGCTCTAGGAAATGTTTTAATTTATGACAAAACTTCAGTGAGATTCTATCTAATTACTTGTATCAACACTACCACTGCAATGAACCATATACATGAGACAGGAAGATTAAGGCAAGAAATTATACCCTTAAATTTTGCTGTGGAAAGCTAAGAATCTTAAAGTTTGGAACACCATTCTACACAATGATTACATTTTCATAATAAAAAATTTGTTGGAAATCCTGACAGGAAAGGAAATTGTTTCGGGAGACACAACTGGTGTTTCATTCACCAGTAGTTGGCCCTAGATCAGAGCTGGGGGAGGGAGAAGGCATTATGCTTTCCTGAAGAAACATCCCTGTTCACATTACTCTGAACAAGCATTCTGCTTATCTGCTGCTTGCACCTTTGTAACACTGGCACGTTTCAGCCTGTGGCCAATAAAGCAGAGTGCTGAGCTTTTTAAATAGGTTTTAAAACAACTTTCTTTCCTACAACACAAGAAATACTGGAAGTACCAAAAATGTTAATAGGTCCCAAGACAGGAGGGGAGAGGGGCCTTGGAACTTGGGGAAAAAAGTAATATAGATTGTTTCAGACACTATATCTAATCATACATATAAATCTAGCCATTCTGAATCTCATTCAGAAAGCGCTATTTTCTGCTGAAGGGTTCAAATTAAAGCTGCAGAGGATTTGCAAGTCCTATTCTGAAGCAAGCAAAGTCAGAACTCTAGCAAGAGCCTAATTAAAGTCAACAAAGAAATTAAAAAAAAAAGAAAAAGAAAAAATTAGAGGATAAAAACAGCACATAAAAGGAGAACAAAAATCATGGTGGTCAGGTTGTTGTCTTTTTTTTTTTTTTAAAATTGCCTTCTGTATTTTCTATGTGATGAGTCACCCAACCTACTATTACAGAACAGATAGAGATGCATGCATTTCTGTGGTGGCTGTTTCACACATCGTGTAATTTTGGATTCACATTTCCGAATATGAAGCTGAAAGTGAACGTTAAACAGAAGCTCTGAAAATAAATTAGCTGACTTTTTGCAGGAAGGCCTATATAGTCAATATGAGGGAAATCCTGAAGCATCCCTTAGAGGACACTTGTTCTGTGGGCCACTCTGGCACTCTTTGCACTGATCAACTCTATTTCATCTATCACACATGTTCTTGCAGCATTAATATTGTATAAAATAGAACTCTGAATCCTCTCTTGCAGTGGTTTTGGTGTCCTTCCTAAAAGGACACCAAGACAGCACCTATTGCAGAGACAGAAAGGATTTATAGACTGCCTGAATTTACATTCTGCACTGTGAGGCAGCCTGTGTATTGTGGATAGACAGATTATCCTGGAAATTAGGACAGCTGCAGAGAAACCTTGTCAGGAACAGGCAACATAACTTTATAGTTCAGGTTTCCCTAACGGTCAGTATATCTTAATGTAGTCAAGGAGGGATCATCTCTGAAAAGTTAGCCGGCCTTGGTACAACAGTTTGGGTATGAAAGCTGGACCAACATAGGAAAAAATCAGTTCTGATGACTATTTTGGAATGAATCAACTGGGTGGGGAGGAATGGCAGTATGACGTAGTCATACAGGTTACCAGTACTTCATAGGTTATTACCTGTCCTTCCCTAGGTGCTGGAACTTTGATGACACCTGATGTGAGAATTCATAAATATGTCTAGAGGGATTTTAGAGGAAAACTACCACCACCTTCACCAGTCCTTCTAACTGCTTCTCACTTTTCTAGTGATGCTGGACTTTGTTTCCCGTTTTCAGATCTCCATTTGAATTTTTCTGATGTTTTCATGGTTTTGCCCTCTAAATATCACAAAAAAATTGCTCACAAAACATTAATTACAACCACTTCATACTATCTTGGTGCTCAAATATATCATAAAAGATTGACTGTGAAACTGGCACCTTTCCAGATACAGGTATTTACATGCTACAAAAGGACACATTTGAATCCAATGCTGACAAAAAAAGAACAATTTATTTCCAGTCACTATTGCATAAGTGGAAAAGTATGCAAAAAGAAAGCTGAAACAAAAGGCTTTAGACACAACTGTGACTATCTGAAAAGTCCTGATGTGATACAAAGCTGTGCGTGTGTAACAGAGAGCCCTGCTCTAACATCTCCTCTCATGACTTGGCGCTGGAAGCATGGCCTTTCTGCTTGTGGTTTACTCCACGTGCCATTTGGCCAAGCTGTTGGTGAAGCTCACATCTCAGAATTGTGTATATGAAGCTGGAATTCTGGAAACATCATAATGCTGGCATCAATGAAAAAAAAAAGTAATGATACATGGGTGAACATCATAGCAAAAACACCGGCTGTCAGTCTAAACCTTGATCTCAGTTGTGGAAGTGCCTGATTTAGTTGTTAAACTTCTGATGTGGGAAGAACTTGCAGAAGAATAAAAAACAAGTTATCAAAAAAGAAATGTTATCAAATAATGAGTGTTCTTTTGTGCTGCTTGAGTTTTGTGACTGTTACTGCAACTACAGAGTAATCATATCTAATAAAATTAAAAGTATGATCAGTAAATAAGCAAATGGACAGCTAAGAAATGTGTTGGGCATCAATCTGATCAATAAAATAGCCATTTGGGAATTATTTCTCCACAGCTTGTACATGACATGTTAAAGAAAGCTCTGCCTTGACAGATAGTCTGTAGTTTTGTCTCTTGTAAAGCTGATAGGGCCATATTGCAACTACATAAGTGCAAGAAGCACTACATTATTCTTTCCTACCACTTTCAAAACAACAACATCAAAAAACACACAAAGAAAACCACCACCACCACAATCCTGAAAAAACTATGCCTCTCACCTCTCCATGCACAGGAAGTATCCTCACTTGTCTTTCAGTAATATGGGCTTTTCCAGCATAGGTTACAATCTCCTTCTGGATTCTGAACTACTGTGATACTTGCAGCTTGAATATAGGTTCTTTCATGCAAATCACAACATCAGATACGGCACTTTTCCTTCCAAAAAGCTTACAGCATCATTACAGAATTCTATGAATTCATTGCAGATTTCAAACTAAACTTTTTTAATAAACACAAGGAGTATAGTTTTCTGCATATAGGTATTTGCAATTGCTATTGAACTCCTGTGAAATTATCCAACACTTAAGTACCAATTTATTTATTTCTAAATTGGTAGAAAGCGACATTATTGTCTCTCTGCAAAGACGTATAAAGCACTCAAGGTTTTTCAAGGCCTTTTCCCAGTGGAGAAGAAATCAATTACATAGAATCCAGGTATACATTAAGTATTACTTGATTTAGATTCACACACAAGCTGTATCTGAAGTATTAGAGGACTACAAGTGATAGTGTTTGAAACAATCTCATAGAACAAAACAATTTTCAAGCAATGACTTTCTTCAGGTATTCAAGTTCCCTGCTAGGATCAGATCTGCTTGCACAACTCAGAACATTGCA
>VXAL01011636.1:54184-81115 GCA_013399475.1 Chauna torquata
GACTGATAATTTATGTAACAATTGTAGAAATTACATGAACTTTCAGCACCAACTGATTTTTGCCAAACTTTCCTTATTTAACTATAACTTTTTTTTTTTTAATTTTTATTTAGTCAGCATAATTTTTAAACTGTTAAACTAATGATAAATGAGGCTGTTTATGGTCACACAAGGAGTTTATCATGCGACTGTTGGTTCAGCGACTATCCTTATAATAACAAAGGTAGGTCTTTACAGGTTAGTATTGCTCCCTCTGTTAGCTTTCCAGCATTCCTGCAGCTTGATAACAAAGAAAACACAAACTGCCTGGCAGATAGACTTTTCTACTGTGCACTGCTGACCTAAAGCTTCTGCTTTACAAAATGACTTGAACATTCTCACTTTTAAATATCAAATGTCCAGATAAGCAAAGAGACTAATGAGCACATAACTCCATCAATAGCACATACTTCTTTTAGGACAAAAAAGAAGCCAAAGTTAATCTTTTTCCTAGCACTTTAGACTCCGTGAAAGATATTTTGTCATTTAACTCTGAGTCACTTCTGGAGGTGATCCCATGTTTAAACCAATGTATTCCTTGTTGTTCTATACAATATGTTCAGTATATTTACTGACTAAAAGAATGGCATTGCTATTAAAATACAAAACCATTGGAATCATGGACATCATACAGAAGGCAAGAAAAACAACCTATCACCCCAGACATCACACTGACTGCAATAAAAGCCAGCCTTTGGCATTTATTCATCTTAGTGAGACATTGTTTTTGAGTAGGTACACAGGCTATATTTCATTCAAAATACAATGTACAGAAAAAACATACAACTTGTCAGGATTCTGAATTTTGTGTTAGTGATATAGCCAGGAAACCTGACCTCAATGTTGGAATTGTAACAGATTTAGGGTACTGTCTAAAAAGTTATTGTGAACTGTTCTGTGTATTGTGAATAACCTGGACTGAATGGACAGAATGAGAGGCTGGAGACATCCCTGAAGTATAAAGAGCTATTGGGCTTCTACTACAGCAACAGCTGTGAACAGGATAAGCTCATACCATATGGTTAAATAGCATGTGAGACACACGGATAAAATAACAGGAGAAAACCTTCGCACCAATCTGTCATGTTTCTTGCAGAAATCATTAGGGACATGGGTGGAAAGAAAAACAGTGAGGAAGAGCAACATACAAAACTTTACAGTGAGCAACATACAGCAGGTTGCTTTAAGTGACAGTAAACGGGCTCATGTGCACTCATTCTCACGAAACTGAGTTTCGTGAAGCATGCTTTTTAACAAACAGGCTTTTTCAAGTATTACATAGTGAAGTGTGTGGCATTATCTTTTCTCTAAGATAACTTTTTTTTCTTAACATGTATATGACTTCCTTTGAAAGGGTTTTTCAGATTTCTAAACACATCTGTACTTAGGACTGAGGTATTTGTTACTGTTGTATTACCACTCCCCTTGAATAGGTCAGGAACCCTTCCTGCTTTCCTTGGAAATGATTATTCAAAAAAGCACAGTAGTGGATGCAATGGAGTTGGGGAATGGAACGGACAATGACACACATGACAAGACACACAAACCCCCCAAACCAGCAGTAATGACATTCAACCTTTAAAACTTCACCAAGAGATGGTGAAGGTAAAAAACTAATGCATCTCATATTATCTAGTTCTTAGATGTTTCAAGACCTCATCTTTTCAGGAAAGCAATACAAGTTATTTCAGTACAGTTGGCACATGCCCAGAATGCAAGAAGAATTGAACCCTAGGTATACGTTTCTCTAATACATATCTTTTGTATTTTCTTTCTTACTCCTGCTCTGAAATATTTTAAGAACTTGAGAATTCTTTCCCCATTTTACAATTACTAAGTCAAAGTAGCAGAAGTAAATACAACTCCTCCAAAATACAAAAGTTCCAAGTTTATTTCAAAGAAAGCTATTTTTTATCGTATGTGTACTGACAAATAAAAAGGATATTATTAACTGACAGCGATTTATGAATTATTTTTCTTCTCTAGAATACTGATTTAAAATAACCAGGTAGCTTTATTATTTGTGGAACTGGTTAAAGAATGAAAAAGCAAGCCTTGGATTTGTAAATGACATGCATATTGGAACAAGACCCTGGAATTTCTGTAAATTTAGATAACTATTCATTACAACAGGTGACCATTTGCTTCACTGTCAAGCCTTTGTGAGCGTTAATTCAAGTTCTCAGAAGGCCAAAGTAAGATGGAGTACATGACATTCTTGTTATGATGATTCAGAAGCATTCTGATGACTTTGGAACAGCATCATATGATATATAAGCTACGCTTAATTTGTCATCTGCACAGATTAAGGGTGAAAAATGTAATGCCGTTGAAGTCAATGGAAAAGTTCTGCTGGCCTCAGTGGAAACAGGATTTCCTGTGAAAATTCATAAACTACTAAGACAAGATGAAATTCAGAGTCTCCCTGGTGTTTTAGGTTTATATTAAAAAGCACAACCACTAACGTCTGTTCAAAGGAGACCACCATTGAACTAGCAACAGCATTATATTAAGGCATTACACAAACCAACAGAGAAACTTCAGAGATCTTTAGTACCTATAGTATCTACTTGAATAAACATGATACCCAGTAAACCTCTTGCCTGCTCAATTCTCATAAGTATCATATGATCCCATTGGCATTTCCCAAATGGTGAGAAAATTTGATATCATAAATAATAACTGCTAGTCTTCAATTCAAATACCAACCAGAACTCAAGCAGTACAATCAGAGTGAGCTGGCACGCAGAACCAGTACTGTGGGTCTCATTCTGTTTTTTAGTATTTTGACAGAGTCTGAATCCAGGGCCCCAAAACACATTCACTCCACCCACCCCCCTCCATGTTCATTTCCCCACTCTCTCTTTCTAATCTTTCTTTGACAAATGAATGACATTTTCTTTCTCCTTTTGTCTATTTACGTTTATATAGTATTTCTTGAGCAGTACCCAGAATGTTGTCTTTGCACATCCCACTTTCCCAGACCTATGTTGACACTACTGGCAATTCTAAGGCACAGAGATTTTGAATGACACAGCAGTACAGGAATTGAATTTACAGTTGGTGATACCAAGAAACAGGCTCCTGCCATAGACAAATCATCCTGGACAAAGGAAAGCATTATTAGAGTAAGGACATAAACAACAAATAAAAATTGCTAATGACTTTATACCATCACAAGATATTTGGAAATAAAACTCTTTGCCTAACTCATAGCCTAGAATCTAAACCAAAAAGAAATTCTAAGTGAGATAACTTTGCAAAGAGCCTGCCTGGAAGCAAAGTCCACGTCACGAAAATTCAAATAGACCAGCAAGATGATGCCAAAAGCCTTCTTATCAAAATCAATCCAAGGAGAGAGAGAGAGNATCCCTGTTTTCAGCAAATAGTTCTGGATCACCCAGTAGACCCACATGGCAGAGCATCTCACCTGTCTCATCTGGAAGAGGAGCATTTCCAATAGCATTAGGATAGCAGTGCTGTAGCAAACTACCTCAGACTGAGAAAAGAACCAAGAAGAATTTAGAGGAGACGCACCAGGACCTGATGCTCTCTCTTAAAGGACAAAGCTTTCACAATTCAGCCACTTGCAGCACATCAGGCTGGAAATGCAGTAATAAATACATACATTCTGTATGGAGATACTTTGTTTCTCACTGAGTCAGAACTGCACAGAGTTCACAACAGCCTCGTTACGACGCTTCAGAACATGCTCATGCAGAAACATTTGGCTTTACAACACTTCAGCTCTAGTAGACCTGAAGAGATTTCCTTAGAGCCCTGAAGCAGAGGGAACCATAAGGACCACTAAAAGACAGCTTCAGCTTTCCCTCCACACCAGCAGTCCCTCCATGCTCCTCTTCACTTACACAGCCACCTGCACACCTGAGATATCTTAAATTAACCCCAGCTGTGGCTAGATTGAATTGTCAGCAATTTTCTGGGAGTGTTTCATTGTCTCGCACATTGAGTCTGTCTTAAATCAAACCAGCCTTTTTTTGAAATCAAAATCTGTTTTTCCTCATCAAATAAAACAGTGCCTCAGTTATGGTAAAAGGCTATCAACTTTCTGCTTAAAGGAAAAGCAAATCTGTGTTCAAGCACAGAGAGAGATGTATTTTGTCCTGCTGTTCTACATTTTATGTGTACATATACTATAGGCTGAGTTAAATAGGTATTAAATGCCTATTTAAATGCATTAATATGCATTAAATAGGCAAAAACCTAGGTTCTGACCACTGGGTAATAATGCATGTATCTATCAAGGAGATACTTTTCCTCAAAATCATACTTCTCACCTTTTTTATCTCCCCTTTCCATTTCTGCTATTTTTCAGTTGAAGAACTGTGATACTACTGTAGGTTTTCTTCTTCAAAACACTAGCTAGAGGAGTACATCTCTTTCTCCTGGCAGCTTTGGGAGCTTGGCCTCCTCACACTTTCACCTTTGTGAGAGAAATCCCTCCTTCCACTTTCCAGCTGACTCATCCGAAGTCTACAGAGCAGATAAAAGAGCAAGCAATCGAGCCTTGGCCTCCCAATTAATTTTTAGCTCTCTATCCATCAGAGTATCTTCAATTCAATGGGGTTTTTAGACATAGTTATCAGCCCACTTAAAAAATTAATATATTGTCTTTTTAATACATCAACTATAAATACACTTCAACAGATGCAACAGAGATGACAGAAGATGTTCCATGATCTGCTTTGAATTTACTAGTTTCACTATTAATACTAAATACAGTCATGTTTTTAAAGTGTAACTTGGAGTGGAGTTTTTAGCTCTGAGCAGTAATATTTGTTTTTCTCACCCTATTAGAGCACCTTGGAACAAATGTGTACCTCTATCTTCATGCAAAATGACAAATGGTTACTAAATGTAATTGTAAAGAGGACACACAGAGAACCACATGAATGTTTTCGGTCATGATTTTTAGAAAAATCTTTTTGTTCCATCATTTACAAACAGTTTTCCATGATTCACCACTTAACTTGAAGCCTTTTCCAGAGGAACTATCGGACTCATAAATTATTTAATGTTAACTCTATATTGAACATGTTTCACCTCACTGCATACTATTGATATAATCATATTTTTGTCTAGAAACAAGAACTAAAACTTTCTTTGAAAGAGGGAATAACACTGAGTTTTTTAATCACCTAAAAGATGGGGATAACTAGAAAGAGGACTAAAACTACATCCAGTACCTACAAAAACAGAGAATCAAAATAACATCTCTCTTCTTTGTATTTCATTTTGATCTGTACATATAAGTCATGTACTTTGGCTGATTCAAAACAAAAAGGGAGGAAAATTAAAAAAAATAAGGCTAATATGTAAGCCCAAGAAACTGCACCATTCTTTTAACTATTTACCAGCTTTTTCTTGAATCAGGATGCATTTAAAGCTTAGATGTGAAGGAAAAAATACTATTCCTAGGGGGCACACAGAACCCAATAACTTTCTTCTTCATGCTTAATAACGTTGTATGTGAGGGACCAATCTAATTTGCGGAAACGAATTGTACCTTAGGGATATGTTATTTCAAACCAAACTGAATATACTATTCATTTTAAAAAGTAGCAATAAAGATTATATAAGATGTAATTCATTATTTTTCTAAATGTTCCATGATTCCACTGGGAGGTGAGACTTAAACAGCTTACAGGAAGCCTACCTTAATTAGGTTGCTTTTCAAATCAAATATAATATAATTTTAACATAAAAATGTCACTCAAGGGAAGTATTCCATTTACAAGAATGATTAATGAAGTTTAAAGGAAAAAAAAGGGGATAGATCCATAGGTAATACAATGTGAAGGAATATGAGAGAGGGAATGATGCACATGTAAATGGACATGTACATACAACTAGCTATATACAGATATCGGTCTCATATTCATGCATGCCTACACACACTCACAGAGAAAGGCAATTTGTTACCAGAGCAACCACGGTCAGTTGTTTTTTTGTCCTCCATCAGAATTGGTTTGCATTTTTGTTAACATATTTCAGCTACTAAAATCTCTGAAGAATTTATTGTATAAACAGATTTATTTAAGGTTAATACTCATGTGTACATTTGTAAGAATCTCTTTTTCAGCACTACAATGAAAAAAGAAGAAAATTAAAATATTTTTCATAAATCTACAAACAGTTCATTGTAAGACACTGAAGTTATAATTGAAGTATTTTGCCTCAGTGGTGCTGTTAAAATATTGACGTGTATGCCTTAGAAACAGTCATTTCCTTTTCTGTGTAAAGAGAAATGCTTCAGTTTCTCAGATCCCAGAATGCAGTAATTTACATAAATATTGACTTCTAATGAGGGCTGTGGTCAATGATTTAAATTGTGGGTTGCAATTCCACTGTAATTTAAGAAGCAACAATAAAAGCTGAAATTTAGGAGTTTTAATTCTCAGTGTACCCCTTTCTGAAGATACTTAGTACTAAGTTTTATAAGCCTTAAAACAGCTTTTAAATGAAATACTTGAGTTCCACTATTACCACACACTTGCAGCACTCCAGGTACCCAGCCCCAGTCAAAGTTTCTGCAGCCAGGCGGCAAAATTTGAAACTTCTGGCCCTACCCTTTCTGTATCTCAGTTAACCTAGTAGAAAACATACCCTAAGAAGATTTACACTTTCAAGGACTTATACATTTTAGGTAACCGTGGTCCTTGGCTTGAATGTGTTGTGTATAATCCTCTCACACTTCTTTTTTCTTGTCAGGCAATAATCTCATCGAATTGAAGATATATGTTGACCAAACAGCGAGTGAGAGAAGCAAGTGCCATGATTTTAAAGCTTTTTTCCAATTTTTTTTTTTCTCTGAAAAGATCTAAAAGCTTGAGAGTGAAATCAAACACAAAATAGAGCATTCTGTGATAGGATCCCTCAAGTCTTACACAAATGACCATTCTATCCTGTAAGTTTGGTCTATACTTAAAACTAACAGACTGATGTATTTTATTAATTGCAGTCTGCTCATCAGAGACTCTTTTCCAGTAGAAAATTATATATTCTGCAGTGAAATGACATATGAAATGATTAGGGGTTCTAAACAGTGTTTTTCCTCATAAATGGCAATGGGGATTTTGTCATACAATCTCACATACAACTTGTATTTTAATAGATAATCTTAAGAAGTACTTCACTAGATCTGTGAAAAAGAATGTTATTAGTTTTTGTCTTGGTGAGAGACTACAATTTTTAATCAATTCTGGGTCAGTCTTTTTGTAGTGTGCTTAGAACAAACAACAGATGTTGTTTTGAGTCAAATGAAACTTTGTTTTTAGCTATATATTTTAACCTTAAAATCTGGTATTTAATTTTAGGCAAATTTCTAGATGAAATGTCACTTCAAAATAAAAACAAAACAAAACAAAACAAACAGGTCTTTATGTGTCTTTCTTTTCATACTTTAAAATGTCTTTCTGGAATTTTAGCTGACTTTTTTGTGGATAATGCAATGTACTTGGCAAGTGAAAAGCCTACTCAAAACTTTATGCCAGTCTATATAGAACTGCAGACCCAAATCACTGTGGACTTTTCATCCAGCTGCGGACATCTCTCTGTTTCATAGCCCACAGAGGGTGATTGTTACTCACTGCCAGTGAATGAAACACCAAACAGCAATCTTATTATATTCTCAAAATATGTGGATGTAGTAATAAGCAATTCTGAGACCTTGAGAGAGTTAAAAACTACCAGGACTCTCATGTTAGTGAACAAAACAGTTAATCAGTTCCACATAGCAATTTGTAAAGCAAATAGATGTAGTGATGGATCGTCATGCACAAGCACTGTATGCACAAATAATGATTACTTGCTTTATAGTATAATATTCTCTATGTGTATTAATATGAAGATTTAAAATAAATTACATCCTTTGTTATGATTACTATCTGATGTATTCAATAATATTTGACGAGTGCCAATCTTTATATATATATATTTATATATATTTCTTTTTATTTCTCTTAGAAATCTTCCCTGAGTCTATTTTTAACCTTCTTCAAACAATTTACTAAGCTTGTCTTTTCTCTTTGGAAAGCATCAAAGTGTTTAGGACTGCAGCGTTTTGGACACATCCCACAGTAACTGTCCCATCCTACCCCAGTAGGGCTTTCAGCACGCAGGAACAATCATTTGTTATAGACGAGAAGAGCTAGGAAATGGAACAGCATCTCAGAGCCCATCATGGACTCCTTTACCATTTGGTTTCATGCATACACATCAGTCAGTCAGCTCTTTCTCTTTGCCACTGATTGACATTATGACCTGAAAGGAAAAACAGCTTTAGATACCAACACAGAAACTTCTACTGCAACCATCCGACACCTTGTGTTAATAACAGGAGATGAATCAGGTAGTAGTTGAAGGAAATTCCTACTTTACACAGTGATAACGATGTCCTGTGGACCAGGGCGAACACCTCTCCCATATGCAATCATGACATTACTGTTTATTATTTCAGATCTGTTGGTCTACCCTATCCCTACTGCTCACACTTCCTCTCTGTGCCAGAATTTTCTGCAGGAAAAGTTCAAGCAATATCCAAGGCTTCTCTTCATGGCCCTTCAGCTCCATGTCTTCTCCTAGGAAATTTCTTCTCTGCCCCTACTGCACAGTTCTCACCCAATGCCCTGGAGCCAGCTCCTCCTCAACCTGCAATATTCTCACAGGTTTATAGGCCATCTTCTCCAGCTCGATGAACTGCCTCCCAGCCTGTCTGTCAGGGCCACAGCACATGGAAGATTCTTTGTGCAGGCATGAGTACATGGACCTGTGGCCGTAGGGTCACTGCAACATGAGTGTACATCCCACTATGGAACTCAGAAGGTCCATAGTGGGTACGGGAAGAAAAAGGGGTGCTGAATAACCGTTGCCTCCCTCTCCCTGAGGAACAAAAAAATATTGTACAAATGAGATTACACAAGTGTACAAGTAAATCACTGTCTGACCATGTCTTGCAGCAGTCCCAGACCTCACACCACCTTCTGCTTCACGAGAACTCTGTGCTATGTAGCGGTCACATCTGTACCACTTCCAAGACAAGCTCAAGGGACTTATAAGCTCTTGAGAGAAGAGGTAGATCAATAAGCTAATTTGCAAAGCTCTCTTTGTCCTGAATATCCCTCTGTTACNGGAAAGGAGAAACTTCAGTTGTAGGGTCTATTATTATTATTATTTCCTATCGTTTTACAGCCTGCTCTTTGATTTTCTGTGCAAGAAAGTCTGCCCATCTTATCTGTAAAAGAAGATAAGGGCACACTACATCACAGTATTTTGAACCAACTCTTAGCCTTAGACTCTGCTCTAAGGTCTCATTATTCCCAGAGTATATAGATAGAAATGTCTGTCTCAGGGGTACAATTTTTTTTCCTTCAAATTATATGACAAGTCTTTAAGAGAAGTTATTTGTCCATTATGCTACAATATGTCTAGAAAAGGTATCCATCATGACTGAGGAAAAATCATTCATTATCAGACCTGTCAGTCTGAGCAGACAAAATAGGTAGCCCTCACAGCATGGAAAAATACAGGCAGCTCATCCTCCATTAAAGTTTAGCACCGTCAAGGGACCTCTGACATCCAGTAAGTTAGTTCTTCCTTCCTAGCAGTTACTTTTTTTTTTTTTTTTTTTAACAGGAAGAACAAGCCTAGAGTTGGAGTACAGCTATTTTAACTCTGATAGTGGGAGAGAGCTGAAAAAATGGAGAAGCTCAAGTGCATATTCAACCTATACCTCTGTGGTTCCTGAAAACAAGCAGTTAACTGATAGAGTTATGTTGTACAATCACAGTTTACCCCTTGTTTGTGATACCTCAGTGAAAATTAAGCAGTAAATGCTTAGTACAAAAAGTCAAAAGAGAGGCTAACGAAACAGTATTAAGCAGGTGCAGCAAAATAATCATGTTTTGGAATGCATAGAGATTTGTCATACAACGTGATGATTGTGTTAAGTGTTTCTCTGGCAGATGTCTTACATCATATTCCAGCAGCTCATAGAAAGTACACCACTATCATAAAGTAGAAGCTTTATTAATTCACTTTGTAATATAGATTTTTACACACCTCCTTAGATCACGTTACTTAATTAAAATACTATTTTAATATTTTAAAATATAAATATGACAAAATTATCCATTTTTAATGAGAAATCTAGTTGCACAAGTTAATTAAAAATAGAAATTGTGTTAAAATTAGGTAATGGTTAACCCTTCCTCCTCTCACCCCCAAACCCATATAGTTTATGCAGAAAAAGAGAAACTTATTTGCTGGGATATGAGACATGTTTTCCTTCTGAGATGTGGTTTGTTTCTGTAGATTTCTCTGACCACAATGAATTCAGGATCTGAACAGTAGTAAACTTCCACAATTCTCCCTCTAATGATACTTGAAAATCTACACCAAACAACTCCAAATGAAACCTGCAACAGGACAATATGACAGAGGAGTATATGCTGCATATGCTACATAATTTTATTTCATACTGAACTTCCTCTCAGAATTTTGGCATTCTTAAGTGTTTATTTGCAGCTCATCCCAAGATGAGCTATCTGACAAGAAGATAGGAAATAAATATTCAAGTCCTTAATCTTAACCCTTCACGACTTGGACTCTTTATTATGATTTCTCATCCAGCGCCACAAGACCACAGTCCTGGCAGGGGACTTCCCTGTTATTGATGTTTTGCTTCCACAGTATTAATATCTTACAATAAAACCCAGAATAAGTAAAAGTTCATGCCTTCACTAGCCAAACCTGAGGGTCAGGTCTTCCAAATGATAGCAACAGATGCATAATGCTTTGTGCTTCGCTTCTTATGGGAACAAAATAATTCTGACGAAAAGGTAGATTGCAAATCATACATGCCATTTCTTTAGTCTAGCCTATTTTTACAGTAATGGAAGTTAGAAAACAAACAAACAAACAAAAAGGCTTGAATTAAAGCATATTTTATCACTCAAAAGCATGTACCTCAAAACAAATTGCACATGTAATTGTATTTTGATCATCTCTTTATTATCTATTATAAATCTTGAGTCTGGCTATAGATGTTGTACAATTACTTTCAACATTTGGCGTAATTGTTTTGATCTTAAACATAATTCTAAGAGAAAAATACAGTACATAATAATATATAATGAAGGAAGCATATATGAGTAATGATGCTCACCAACAAACCCATTTTTACTTTCCCATTTAATAACTAAAGAGCTACTGTAATGGTTATGTGTGTGGCCAAAGTTATGTGGCAATTGGTAGTATAATGATATGACTGTGGTAACTCCACAATTCCTGAAAAATGAATCAGGTAATCTAAATAAAAAATGCTATATATCACAACATTTAGTCTAATTATTAAGAAATTCTAAAGAAATTCTGAATCCCCTCTCCAAAACACACTGACAGTGAGAATAGAAAGAAAAGCCTAGTGGACAACTGATATCCAATATTTCCCCAATGGCAGGAAAAATGCTGAGTAAGATACACAGATGATCCACCTGGTGAGCTCTACCATACACTGAAGAAGAAAAGAATAATTCCAAAATTGGAAAATTGGCTTCGTGTTGCAGAGCTTGAGGAAATGAATATATTTTTCTTACCAAGGAGAAGGCTAAAGAACGGTTTGCTCTACTCTCAGCCAAGCTGAGCAGCAATTCTGGCTAATAGCTCCCTGCAACACCCACTGTTTATCATCCTATCTTCATTTAGAAAACAAAACAAAACAAAAATACTTCAGAAGGGAGAACAAAACCCAGCAACTCATGGTAAAGCAATATTCCTAAGTAAGGGGAAACTAATGTTAATTTCTGGTTGGTCAGATGACTAAGTGAAGCTGTGAAGCATGAGACTGACTAATAAACATTATGTTTTTGTAAAACAAAGTGTTGTGAGAGCAGTTAGAGCAGAAAGAGTATCACCAAATACCCCAGAAACGTGGAGCAGACTGCCTGAAAGATTTAGCGTGATTCCTTAGTGCACACAGACTGAAGATTTCAGTTGGGAAGATGAATTCATGCACATCTTAAAAAGCTGTTTCACCTCACATCAAAGATGCTGAATGATAGTTGCATCTTTGCATCATCTGTCAGACTACTATGAAATCATAATCCTATTTAAGCAACATATTTCTCTAGCCTCAGTTAACAGTCTGCATAGAAAGACCTTTGTATATTGCACTACTTAAATGCAACCACGTATAAGCACTTCTAAAGAAACATAAAGTCTTCTTTCAACTTTCTCTTTGATAAGACCGTTCTTTATGACTGAAGGTTTGATTTTCCAAATTCTGGATAAGTTTCATAAATTTTCTTTATTCCCACTTGATTACTTTGATACTTCTTTTGAACTGTGGTAGTTTTAGCACTGCTAGGTAAAAAAAAAAACAAAATCTTTTCATTACCTAGATTTTCTTTTTTATAGCTTGTTCATTTTTGGGGTGCACTTCTTGAAGCAACTCTGAAATGAATTTCAATAGTATATCTACTCACAGTGACCATTAAAACTCTTTTTCACTTACTGTATTTCTACACAGGAGCTCCAACTTTGTAAGCACAGTGTGCGGTCTTCATTTTGAAATGCATATCATTATACATTTCAGTATTCAGTTCTGACCATTTAATTAAGTGCTCCAGATCATTCTTAAGACCAGATGCACCTGGAGAAAGGAGGAAGAGATTAATGGAGTTGAAACTTTTGCCCTGAGGGAGGATGGGTTGATGCAGTGAATATGCTCCACTTGCACAGCTGCTATTGAGCAGCTTCTTCAATTAGGTCATCAATGGGATCAAATACCTTGCTCTGCATCAGCATCCCATCCTTGTCATCTTTTCTTACCCCACAAATGTCATATCATTTGAAAACCTCACTGAAAATTCTGTATATGACTCCACATATTCTGTATATGTCTCCAGCAAATATTAATTACTCAGTAACAGCCCAGTACTTTCTTTTCTTCCCACTAGCAACTTAAAATTATCTTTTCTGAGGGAGTCACTTTTAAACTTATTCTGCAATATATGCTGTTACTGCACATAATGAGAGCTTTCAATCAAAATGTAGCTAGAGAAATCCAGATATTATGATACTGACTCTGTTTTGACTAGGTCTGCAAGCCTGTCAGAACAAACAAATACAGAAAGGAAAGTTTGAAAAGACATCTTCCACAAAAATAGAGAAGTAATGTAAGAGGTATTGTAATAACCATTCTTATTGTCATGGTTTTGGCTGGGATAGAGTTAATTTTCTTCATAGAGGCTCACAGAATGCTGTGTTTTGGATTTTTGATGAAAATAGTGGTGATGTTTTTGGTTGTTGCAGAGCAGTATTTACATAGAGCCAAGGACTTTTTTGCTTCTTGTGCTGCCCTGTCAGCAAGGAGGCTGGGGGTGCACAGGGAGCTGGGAGGAGATATAGCCAGGGCAGGTGACCCAGACTGACCAAAGAGATATTCCACACCATATGACATCATGCTCAGCAATAAAAGTTGGGGTAAAGAAGGAGGAAGGGGGAGGACCATGGGAGTGATGGCGTTTGTCTTCCCAAGAAACCATTACATGTGATGAGCCCTGCTTTCCTGGCAGTGGCTGAACACCTGCCTGCCCATGCGAAGCAGCGAAAGAATTCCTTGTTTTGCTTTGCTTGCGCATGCTGCTTTTGCTTTACCTAGCAAACTGTCTTTATCTCAACCCATGAGTTCTTGTACTTCTACCTTTCTGATTCTCTCCCCATCCCACCTGGGGAGAGTGAGTGAGCAGCTGTGTGGCACTTAGCTGCCTACCGGGGCTAAACCACAACACTTATTTAAAGTCCCAACTCAATTGTTCCTTTATTTTACCTAGAACCAATATCAATCTAGTTGATATGTAATTATTCCCAGGTCATTATTTTCATTTTATCCAGTACTGGGGCAATTTTATAACCTCAATCTTTCGGTGCAACCCTTGTTTTCTTGTTAATGTTGGTACTAATATTTACGGTCCAGGACTATACACAGTTAGTTCCTCTAAGACTCCTGGATTTAAGTGGCTTAGGCTAAATGATTATACATGGTGCATTTTAGTAAATGTTTCCTCTCATTCTTCCCAGTTATAGCTGGTAACCTTGTTTCACAAGGGCTTGAAACAGCTTCTTCATTTCAAATTCTGACATAACTGTTATTCCTTACATAGGTTTTACAATGTTATTTTTAACCCCAACTCTACTTTTTTTTTTAAAACTTCCTTTTACTTATTCTATTCACTATTGATATCCTTGTTCTCCCCCCTCCCCCTTAGTAATTATATGAGCCTTTTAACTAGTTAATTGTATTTACTACCCTTTTTAATACCCCTTATTCCATTTTTTAGTGCTTCTGTCCCGTCTCTGTTTGGCCTAGATGACTGCCTTGTACAGTGTAGCTTTATACAGAGAACAAAGTAGGGAATAACACATATTTGCAAACTTTGAATGACTTCCAACGTATGTGGTTTACAAGATAGTGTTATGTATCTTCATATCTATTGGAGCAAATATTCCTACTGCTTCCAAAAATCAGGACTACTGATACTTTCGTTGATGAGGATAAGGCATTAGTGGCCCGGCTGGTACAAAATCAATAGAACTTCGCTCATGCTGCCCAGTTTGGTGGCTATCCAGACTCAAGCTCCTTCTTATGAGTGAAATCACATATGGCTTCATAGCTGCAGGACTTGCTTTGCAGTACCTGTAGGTTTGCTTAATCTTGCTGTAGCTACTTGCTCATGTCAGCAAATAATATTTGACTTGTTTTTAATTTAAATCTTCAAAAATGGTTTACTTAATAAAGTAAAAGAGATTAAACAGATTGGAAAGTGATTTTTACAGAAAAAAAAAAAAAAAAGTCCCATTTAAGTAACAAGCCAGTATCCTGCAAAACATAACTGAAAGTAAAGATAAAAATATCAGGAAAAAAAATGGATGTTTTGCCAGTGGTGAACTAGCCTCTTAAAAAGAAAAATCACTAGGATAGGATCTGTCTGTTAATCTGCTTCCTATTCCCATCTGTACAGGATATAGCTATGTATTAGCGGAATGAAAGGCTGCAAGAGCATTTCAGCACTCGGAGTTCCCCAGCTCCCTCTCCTCCCTTCTTTTTCAGCTGCAGTTTCTAGCAAAAGTTTGTGTTCTCAGCTCATGCTGCTTCCTGGTCCATGTTCACCTGTTTTGAAGTGGCACTAGAGAGAATAAATGGAGAGCAGAACAGCATCTGAGGGCAGGATTTGAGTGAGCCGGTTGCAAGATCCTTGAGGGAAGAGAAGCTTCACAACTGTTAAATTGTTTTTCTCTGTACAGCAGAAGAGATAACACTTGGTTTTACCTGAACGCTCTCTGGACCAATTGTTTTTCATCTTGCTGTCCTTACAATACTTTTACATAGCTTTGAAGTCAGACTCTTAAAAAGTCCTAGCAACTTTCTGCCATTTAAGACATGAATGGCATTGGGAAGCTAGAAAAGTGCAGAATTATCCTTTGTTTGACGTATGGTTACCGTAAGATTTATGGTGCGTTGATCTTTCCAATGAATCCAAGGTTCAATTACATAAAATTACAGGTGTCTTACTAACCAGGCATGTATGATCCATGTGGTACTGACAAGCTCTTCCATGAAATTGAAAAAAAAAAAGAAAAATCATGTATGTGTATATATATATATATAGGCTATATATATAAACTTGAAGTTCTTTAATGCAAGCATCTTATCTTCACTCATGTTTCTCCTCAAAGCTTTGCATCAGATATCAAGACTTCTTTGGGCATGTTCAGCCAAAATGACCATCCCAAACTAGGGGAAGACAAATTGTGCATGATGATACTGCGTTTGCACATCTCTCTCCTCCTTTACTCAATATAAAAGATTATTTTCATAAGCTCTACAATTTAAAAAGTCACTTACTTATGTCTCTGTATTTGTTTCTTTTTCTTGGGATGAGAAAGAGAATAGAAAAGATGTGATAAAGAAGTCCCTATTATATGGAATCTCTAGTGAGGGATTTCCTTACTGTAAAAGTACTCTGAAATTCAGTTCTTTAAAAATCAGAATATCTGTCGTTTCTAATTATTGTTTGTATTTGACGCAAATGCATTTTTTGTCCTTCCAATACTTAATGTTTTAATAAAAAGCTTTAATAAAAGTCACTTTTAAATTTGAACACTAAGTCCCTTAATAATAATCTGACACAAATATAAATTATAAATACATTGATGCTACTTGATACTCTCGTTGCGTTACTGGTAAAACTAAGGGTAAGCAGGTTTAAACTCAGAGAAGGACCTTCCCCGCTGAGAAATGAGGGAAGTTATAACTATGATCTAACATTTCCTTTCCTCTCCTTTCCCTTCCTCTCCTCTCCTTCTCTTTTTTCTTCTCGTCTTATCTTTTTTCTTTTTTCTTTTTTCTTCTCCTATTCTATTGTCTTCTCTTTTTTCTTTTTTCTTCTCGTCTTCTTTTTTCTTCTCGTCTTATCTTTTTTCTTTTTTCTTCTCCTATTCTATTGTCTTCTCTTTTTTCTTTTTTCTTCTCATCTTCTTTTTTCTTTTTTCTTCTCGTCTTTCCTTTTCCTTTTCCTTTTCTTTTTTCTTCTGTTTTCTTTTCTTGTCTCCTCTTTTCTCTTTTCTTTCTCTTACACATTTACAAATTTTCAGATTAGAGAAATATTCTGAATAACATTATTTTTAACCCTCATCCTTAAGAAGATATCCACAGAGCTCTACTGAACTGTTACTTGTTTAAGTATACATTAATGTGAAATTGAAGGATGTCCATTCTGAGCTCAGAGTGTGTGGTCAAGAAATATTACAGTTTACTAAATTCAGTAATCTGATATATCCTGACAGTACAAAAAGTTTTTTAACAAACAGTAATTTTATTCTCATGGGAGAAGACAAGCAAGGTGTAGAAAAACAGATGGTAGAATATGTGATCAAGGGAAGTTAAATAAAAGGTATAGCAGGTATAGCAACATACCACTATTATATTGTAAACTTACTTGATTCAATGGTCTGGCACATCAGACCCACAGGTGTATAAACCTCTAGTGGACTCCAGTGCACAGAGTACCCTGATGCCATCAAGCTATAAAGGGGCAGAACCCATTTATATTTCTGAAGTGACAGGGGGATCCCAACAGCTAAGTGTATTGGACGCTGAATGAGTCTCACTGGGAAGGACTGGCAAAAGCACCCCATTGTGACTCGCCTGGAGGCTCCATGCATCCTTGGCATAGACTACCTTAGGAGACGGTATGTCAAGGACCTGAAATGGTACTGGTGGGCTTTTGGCATAGGTGCCTTGGAGACAGAGAAGATTAAACAGTTGTCTACCTTGCTCAGTCTCTTGGAGGACCCTTCTGTTGCGTGGCTGCTGAGGGTCGAAGAACAGCAGGTACTGATCGCTACCACAATGGCGCACTGGCAGCAATACCTGGCAGATTGATTATATCACACTCCCACAAACCTGCCAAGGCAAGTGCCATGTGCTTACAGTGGTGGAAGTAATCACTGGATGATTGGAAACACATCCCATGCCACCATTTGGAACACTATCCTGGGCCTTGAAAAGCAAGTCTTATGGCGATATGGCACTCCAGAAATAATTGAGTCAGACAACGGGACTCATTTCTGAAACAAATTCCTAGACACCTGGGCAAAAGCGCATGGCACTGAGTGGGTATATCACATTCCTATCATGCACCAGCCTCTGGGAAAATAAAATGATACAACAGACTTAAAGACTACACTGAGAGCAATGGGTGCTGGGACATTTAAGCATTGGGATACACATTTAGAAAAGCCACCTGCTTAGTCAACACTAGGGGGTCTGTCAGCTGAGCTGGCTCTGCCCAATCAAAACTTTTACGTACTGTAAAAGGGGATAAAGTCCCTGTAGTGCACATAAAGAACATGCTGGGGAAGACAGTCTGGGTTATTCCTGCCTCAGGCAAAGGCAAACCCACCTGTGGGATTGCTTTCGCTCAAGGACCTGGGTGCACTTAATGAGTAATGCAGCAGGATGGGGAAGTACTATGTGTACCTCAAGAGGATTTGATTTTGGGTGAGAATAGCCAATGATTTGATTTGTATGATGTTAATTGCTATGTAATACTTTATGTTATCATTATTATTGTTGCTATGTGCCATATCAATGGTATTACAGTAAGAATCACCCAGATTAATGATGAATGAATTTTGATGGAACCGAATGAAGTGCAGTGGTGATAGAACCAGATGAGCACAGTGGTGATGGAATCAGAACTGGCTTCAGCATGCAACAATCCAACACTGCACACCCTCTCCTGACCTGAATGCTGATAACACACTGATGTTTTAGTTGTTGCAGACCAGTGCTTACAGGAAGCCAAGGACTTTTCAGCTTCTCACACTGCCCTGCCAGTGAGGAGGCTGGGGGTGCACAAGAAGCTGGGAGAGACAGAACCCAAACAGGACAGCTGACCCAAACCAGCCGAAGGGATATTCCATACCATATGGTGTCATGCTGAACAATAAAACCAGGGGGAGTGGGCTGGGGGGCTGCCGCTGCTCAGGGACTGGCTGGGCATCAGTCAGCGGGTGGTGAGCAATTGCATTGTGCATCACTTGTTTTGTATATTCTTTTATCATTACTATTACTACTAATATTATTTTCCCTTCCTTTTCTGTCCTATTAAACTGTCTTTATCTTAATCCATGCATTTAACCTTTCTTCTGATTCTCTCCCTCATGCCACTGGGCAGGGGTGTGAGTGAATTGCTGTGTGGTGCTTAGCTGCCTGCTGGGTTAAACCATAACACAAAGACATCAAGCATTACAAACAAGTCAACAATCACTGAAGGAAACTCTTGGCTAAGGTAATAAGTATCCCTAACAACATTAGGACTTGATAAGAAACAGATATGGTTAAATCTATCCATAGACATACCCCAGTCTTCAGATAAACAGAGTCAGCATCTGTCATAAGGTGTATGATAAGATACTTATTGTGCTACATGTTTCTTCAAACACATTTAAGGAAAAAAATGCAACTGAAACATAATTGGCAAATACAAGCCCAGGTAAAGGGTAGCTGAAAAGGGTAGCTGAAATTTCTTAATTCTTAGTAACTCCTGTTACTCCTCAATTTTTCTGTTAATATAATCTCCATGTCTCTGGAGGTTTTTTTGGTTTTGTTTTGTATGGACAATGAACACACATTCATTGTGGCCGCTGAGAAAAATTCACCTTCAGGTTACATCACAACTGCCAGATAAACACTACACCAACTTTATTCCCCAAACTAGCTAACAGGAGCATGGTGTGAATGCATCGCTCTGGCTAGTTAAGAGCTTAACTTAGAGGTTGCAGTCTTTGAGGGTGTTTTATTACTGGAGGCCACAATGGCCTCTGAAACACATCAAAAATGAAAGCAAAACAAGTGGTTATGAGCCATCTTTTTTCCTGTCAGTTGAAGGACAGACTGGATGAGAATGGCCCTTGAGTATTTGTGGTTTTCTACTGATTATAAAGTTATTGTGTACTCTCATAAGTCTATTTCTCCATTCTTTGCTTGTCCAGCCAGTACATGAAAGGCCTGAAAGCTGTCTTGTTTTTTTCAGAGTTTTCATCAGAGCTGCTTTCTTTAAAGTTTTTCAGAATGAGGCTGTGATGGATGGAGACTTGAGTAAAAGCCAAAATGCATTTAGAAGGAAATGGTCTATGGAAAGAAAGTGCCCAGGCCTAGGGTAATTGAAACAGTAAGGGGGTTTTGTCAGCCGCAAGGGGGAAAACTCATAAAGCTCTAAAGTGAATCCTTAGGCAGCTGTTTTTTTTTTTTCTTTTTTTTTCAGTGGTTGTTTTACATTTTTTCCCTAAGAACTGGACTGGCAGAAAGCCAAGGGGTCCTGCTAAGCTAAAGGTTAAGAAATGAACCTCTGACCTTTACTGGGAGCTTTTCTCCCTACCTCTCCCAGTATGCTGATTCCAAATGCTTAAAACCTGGATCAAGCTTATTTGAATCCAGTCTCAAACTTAAATTTCTTTCACTGTGTGCTCTGCAAACGCTAACTTCCCTCAATACAGGTGTTGATTTACATTAAAAGCATATTGGTCAAACAAAATGGCTTGCAGGATTAAACTTTATTAAACTAGCTATTAAAAGGAAGACTTTCAAAAATTAAATAAATCATCATATGAAATGTCAGCTGTGCACCTGAACAGATCTATAACACCCAAGGCAACTCACAAATCTATTTCAAATATTTGCTTAAACAAGGTGACAGATACATTTAACATAGCATACAAACATATCTCTGTTTGGCATTGTTGAATTTTTTCCTTGAGAAAATTTAACCATTGCATATTCATAACCTATTTAGTTAATGTGTTCTAAAATTATGATGAAAAAGAAATAAGATTCAAATATACTAATTATAAAAAGCACAGCCACTACATACCAGGAAACTGTACTTTCGTACACTCAACCTATCTGCAGAATTACATCTATTTTGTGAATTTTACTCACATAAACAAACTGTTTCAAGACAGTTAAATTGTATTTTACAGACAATTCACTATTTAGCAAGAAAATGTTTGTCCCATTCCAAATCTTCATAAGGCTGTGAGGAGACATTCACATGCTCTTTCTGTCACCTAACTAAAGTGCCTCTTAGAAAGCCAGTCACACACTATAGAACCAAAAGTAGTAGGAGGATGTTCTCTGGAGGAGTCCAATTCAAAGCATCTAAGTGAGGTTCCTACTCTGAATTGCCCTCTGAAGAAATTTGTCCCTCTACTTATGAATTTCATTGGAAGCTTAAGGAGATTAGTTTCCAATTTAGGCACCAAAAGCTCTTGAAGTTAGCTGGTGTGACTATCCCTTTATGTACCAAATAGGCTGTACTAAACACATTGAACCATACTTTCTCATCATCTACAAATGTGGACTTAATGAGCTGAAATAAAATTTCCAGTATTCAAATTAAATTGTCACTATTACTTTTTTTTTTTCCATAAAATGACGGTCAATATTTGAAAAAGAAAAAGAAGTAGCATTTCCTGTCTTCTTAAACTGAAATCTACATTGCTGAGGCTGACAAGAGTGTGGAAAGCATTTTGACTATCGAAGCTCTTGTTATTTTCCATATAAATTGCCAGTGGCAGTTACAGCATCCCCAATTATATTTAACCAAAGTTACTGGTTAAATAGAATAAGGGTGTTTACCCTCTGGAAGGAAGATGAAAATGAGCAAGAAAACACTTGCATAAATAAAGTGGACATACAGGAAGCAGATCACACGGCACTACTTAACTTGCTCTGGGTGACAGGGCAAATATTAAGCTGCAATCTGGTTGAGTGATTTTTGCCCAGAACAGTATCAACAACATGCAGTTCTGTTTTCTTCACTCACCACCTGTCAGCCCCCTCTGAAATTTGCTGTATTTCAGGTGCTGTCTCCAGTTTCCTTGACATAAGTCAATGATTTGTGTCCCATTCAATTTAGTTCATGTGAAAATACTCGTAGCTCCTTGCCATATGTCAGTGGATGATAATTGCATTGATCCACCTTGCAGTGGGCTCTGTAAGGGCACTGTTCTGATAATTATGTAACCAGAGGCTATTGCTTGTTAGAATTAGTAAATTTGACTATTTGACTTGTTTGATTCCAATCATGCTTGACAGAGTGATGCATAAAATAGGGAGCATTAAATGTGCCAATAAGTGAATTACTTTCCGGATTATGTTGCTAGTAGAGATATTGATGAGTATGCTTTGCAAGCTGAACATAACAGTTTGCCACATTCTATTTCCTATTGAATGGGTGAATGTGTTCTGATAAAATATAGAACAAATTTAAATCTTCATCTCTAAAGAAAACAAGTATTGTTTTAAAGAGTACAATAATTTTTTCAAACAATTTTCACTCTTCTACTTTAAAGTTCTCATCAGGAAAGAATTCAGAATAAGAAGACCTATTTTCTTGACAATGGGAATTTAAACAAAAGAATTAGGAGATAGATTTAAGACAAAGTTGTTGGAAATATAGCCAGACTAGCATCATTTCGGGGTATAAAATTCTGGTTGGCTGACAACTGCATTACAGCCTTGTTCCATTTAAAAAAAAAAAAAAAAATTTTTTTTTGAGATATTTTAGACACTTCTTGGCTAATGCCCTGAAAACCTTTATTAAAAATTCCCACCATATCCAAACATAAATATGCCAGCAGTGTTCAGTCCCTGCATTTGTCTTACAAGTGTACTTACGTTTAAGACTCCTAATTTGAGCAGTAAGGACTTTCCATGATTCTTATCCCTCTCTTGTCTGAATGCCTTGAAAACATTTTTGAAGCTACTTTTCTAGTATTCCTCTTAAGCAGAGTAGGCTTAAGTCTGAGAAGAATAACTAGGTATAGAATAAGAGATTAACTGTTTAATTTTAAACTCTTACCACCCAAAGCTCCAGAGAACTTCTATAAAAGATGCCGATGTTCAGCACCTGTTAAAGAATACTGCCAAGGGGATCATGTTTACACCGTGACTTGCAACGTGCCAAATATTCACTAGCATTTGTAGAACTTAGGTAGTTTTCTAAAAGGAGAAGTCCCTTGGGCTTACTCCCTTAAGTTTTGGACAAAATCTAGTGTTCTACATACTAAATATTATAAGAATCAATAATAGCATTAATCTCATTGCTGAATAGCTGAATTTTGACAGCCTTTATTGCTTCGCTGAGCACAGACCTAAGTAAATAGCATCAATAGTTTTAATGAAACCAAAATGAAAGGAAAATACTATTTAAAGTGATTGGAAGTATGTGTTTGGGAGGGACACTATCCATAATCACCTAAGACTTATAAACAATAATTGAAAGCCAAATGCATGAGATTATTTCCCACTCACTCGTAAATGTATTTAAAAACAAGCTGTGTTTAGTATCTAATTTTTTTGACTTGAGGGGAAAACAGATATAATTACTTTGTAGATAGCAAAGGAAATAAAAATATATTTAACATCATTTGAAAACATTTTAACCTCTCCATTAAAGTTATTGTTTGATATACTTATTTCACTTTTTAGAGTTCAGTTAATGGAACTGGGGGTAAAAAATGTGCGTTCTTATGTTATGTTGTACAGTGGTGAATGTCCAATACACTGTCTTGTTGCCTGCACACAGATAAATTAGATTCCAGGACTGCAAGAATACCACCAATAACAGCAATATTAATTTGCCAAATTTGTCATTGGACTGACATTTTCAGTAAAAATTATATGTGTGAAAGTAATGAAGAACAAGATGCAATTCCTGAATGCTGAAAAACATGGTCATTAATTAATACCTTAGGAGCAGTTGGCTGTTATTCCCATCTTTGGAAAAACGGTGAGTGTATCAGCACACAGTCATTGGCAGGAAATAAAATTTCTAGGAGGAAAATCAGGATAACCATAACTCCTATGGTTTCTTAATTCATCAGCACAGCAGGATAAGCTTGAACAGCAACTAGTGAACACATGTTGAATCAATGAGGCCTGTGTAGAGAGCTCCGGTATTTGCTGACCTCCACATGATATGTGGAAGTTTTGCCTAAAAGTCAAAGGGAAGTTTTCAGGTGGAGCCTCATCTAATATTTACTGGAATCAGAAGACATTCCAGTTTTAAGTTCCTTCAACATACAATCATAAATGACAAATCTTACATAATTAGTTATGGTGAACCAGATGTCTATTTTTGGCTACTACTGTAATTAACTACATAGCACAATAATACAGAAAAATTAGCATGTATCTATTGAAAAGAATGCAATAACTTGCTGACTAGGGACACATAGTTTACCCACACATTTTACATTATGAGTGGAAACCTTTAGAACAGCTAGAATCTGTTTTAAAAATCTGAAGTGCCTATTGAAATATCATCTGTAATTGATAAAAACACATACTCCTATTCATACAGAAGAGCAAAAATATTCCTTCCAGTCTCCCCCAAACTATATTGTTAGTCACATTTTTCTACCTGCTTAATTTTTTAGAACAGTTGCTCTAAACAACACTTTACAGGAAGGGTATCAGATGGAAAGATCTCCTTTAAAAGCTTAGTTTTTATTTACCACAACAATAAGAAAGAGAATGTGCGATCCAAAACGATAGCAACAGTAGAAGGACCAAAAAATGTATGGGGAGAGGGAAGCAAATAAAAGAATGTGGCTGGCTAGGGATACCTGGTGTGTGGTTTAACTAGGTCTACTGAAGTGCTGCATTGACTTGCAATTACATATTCTACAGATGCCTCATACAAATTTTTTTAAAAAGCTTCCTTTATGGACTACTCTGCTGCTAAAACAGAAGGTACTGATTCATTCATTTCTTTGGTTCAGTATTTGAATAGTAGGCACATATGCTTTGCTGTAGAATTATTGAGCTGAGTTCAATAGTAATAAAAATACATAAGGACTGCATTAAAACTAAGGTACTTAACAATTAATTCAATACATTGCTCCTCACATAAAATCACAGTTGTTGTGAGTAATGAGAAAACCTCAGAAAATTATAAGGAGGCTATACTTATGGTTACCTTTTGATTCTTTGTTCTCTTGGTTGATTTTAGCAATGTCATACATTCATAAAATTAAATCCTTAGGATTTATATTTTGGGTCCCAATCAACAAGACACTGTTATTCAAGTGCTTGAATAATTATGCACATGTATCCAACAAAAGTTTCCTTTACTTTTTGAATGACTGGCATAAAACATTATCCCATCCAAATGGTATCTAGAGATTTGCATCCAATATAGAGTTATCAGTTAATAGCTTTGGAACACAGCTCTTAAAATAGCCAATATAGTCAGTTCCATAATGCAAAAGGTAGCCCTTTCCTGCACCACGAAGGTGAGACAAAGAGATCCTTTACTATCCAACAAAGGAGTGACATAAGATCAAGAAATCCTTACATTGCATCTATTCTGATTTTTCTTTGTATCTTTATCCACATCATTTGACCTTGGTGCATTAATTTTCCCTCTCTTAGATAAGGGCTACTATCAGCCCATTCAACAGGCAGAGTTTATGAGCTCAGCTGCTGCTATAAAATGCTTTAACTGCTTAAACTTCTATTATGAGAGAAAAGGGAAAAAACTGAATGTGAGATGCGTAAGCTGACCAGCTGATAAACATGCAGGTTATAGTATACAGTACTTTGCAGCTACTGTCCTACAATAACCATTTTTGTTTCAAAATAGCAAATCAGTCCCAGGAGACAAGCACAGAGTCCATGAACAGCAGCCTGACTTCATTAAGTTGTCTTTCTGCATAAAAATAGTTTCTGACTTCGAATGCCTAAAAAAACCTGTCAGTTTCTGTAGGAAAGAAAAAGTGAACTTTACACAGAAATAATGGTAGCTATTATTCTATAGCATTTTTTTATATATGGAATCTGGAAGATTCCAGCTTTAGAGTCTAAAAGACACAGGTAGAATAAACCCCATCAAGTAAGAAAAAAGTTAGCCATGGGTAGTCTCAACAGTAAGACTCCTTTTGTACCAGTAAGAAGGCTGGTTTAAAAGCCAAACACAAATAATACATCAATGTAAGTCTTGAATATTAAAGACCTCCTATTTATTGCATACAACTGTCTCCACTGTTACTTCATTAGTAAGATCTGTATATACACAACAGCTTCAAGGTACTGCTCTGAATTTGTTCATTCATTCATGCAGATACATATATGGGAAATGAAATAATATAATGAAAAAAGTTCACGCAAAGAAATAGTCTCAGAAGCTCAACAAACAGTAATTAGCCAAAATGACAAAAATCTGTATAAGGTCATAAAGACAGAAAAATTTCTGACACTATCAGCCAAATGTGCTCCCCAGCAAACCGCAGTAAAACACGATAGACTACAATGCCTTGAAGGCCATGGTTTTCTGTTGGACCTGCAGCATCTTCTCTGATGTTCCTGAATTTCAATATAGAAAATATTTCCACCTTCACACTGCCCTGTCCAAAGATCTCTTCATTGCAAATAACATCTTCCTTTAGTTTTGGCATCTTCTTTAAATATGAAGAGTGTTAGTTTTCAAAGAAGCTACACCGAGAGAAATGAATAGAATATATATTCAGATCTTTCTCAGTGCTGAATCTGAGATAGCATGTGTAAAATTGTGGTGCTCTGTGCAAATGCATTGCACAAAATAAATATGATCGGTATTGCCAGAACCTTCTCTCAGCATGCTGCTCTCACTTGTCACTTTTTAGATGACAAATATGCCAAGTGAATGAGAAAGTTGGGAATTGCTCATCTAGTCGTCACTTCACTGAACCAAGAATGAAGCTGAAGTCTAGTGAGGGCCTGGGGCTTTGATGTAAGTGGGTGGATGGCTTCTTAGTGCTATGATTTATTTTTGTTTGTTTGTTTGTTTGTTTGTTTTTGAGAAGGTTTTTTTTTTTCTGAGAATGCTCTTGAGTTTGGGCAGATGTTCTTATTACTGTATTTGCTTTCTGCTTATTTTTATTTTTTAGGTAATGAGAACAAAAATGCTTTTAAAAGTCTTCACTCACAGTACTATTTTAGGTTTAACTTCTAGTATGTTTATGCTTTTCTCAGAGAGTATTTTGGATATTTCAAAGTACCAGGAAGGCATGAAGTACCATGACCCTCTGGTTAATACTATTTTCTGAGGATCTAGCTGTGATAATCTAGGTAGCTTATACGTAATTTAGGAACTCCAGCTTGATTTAATAAGCATCTACAGCCTTATTTCTGTACTGTGCTGTTTTTGTATGCTGCTTATACTATACAAGAGACTACAGGATGGACTGGAAGACCGCAGTCTCTAAACATTTATTAAAGTCAGTCAGAAGCAGAACACAATTGTTCTCATCAGGGAAGAAAAA
>VXAL01011636.1:81161-95017 GCA_013399475.1 Chauna torquata
TTTTTTTTTTTTTCCTGTTTGCTACCTTCTGAATCTTCCATCTCTTTCTTGAAGGGAAAGAATGGGAATGCTCTACTCAGTAAACTTTGTTTAACAGTAAGAACTTCAGAGTGGGAAGGACAATGAATCCACCATGCTTAAGTTTCCAGTGGAAAGATTTAAGAATACATCCTTGGGATTAGTTAGCTCTCTATTCTCTTTGTAGAAATTGCCTCTCTGAGCTTTGTAATCTTTCCATGCATTGACAAAAGCTGAACTGGGTTTGGATTCCACTCTGGAAGCCAAGCATCAAAAACTGAGGATCTGCAAGTCTTGCAGATCCAGACCCAGCACAACTGTTGATCTCAATAAGCTTCAAGAATAAAAGTTTGGACATAATATAGGATTTTCCAACCAGAGTCAACAGATAACAAGAACCAAATAGAAAAGAATTATTGGGCTGTTGTGATTTTTTTGTTTATTTGTTTTAAATCAGAGCGTTTCTATGTGATCTAAAATAGTTACTTTAAAACTTTAGTCTACATACTTCTTTGAGCTATGAGCTATTTCTGAAGAAGTAAGATATAAATAGGACAGGAAAGGGGTGTGTTCAGCATTTGGATAGATTGTTAATGTTTGCACTGCTCACTAAGTATTCATAACTCATCTTAAGGAATGTAGTCCTAGAACCATCACCCCAAATATACTTAAAAATAGGAGTTAGAACCTGCTGAGTCCTAGTTAATTTTAAAGCACAGACATACAAAGAAATCAGATGAATGTAAGTAAGGCAAACTTAAACAGCACTCAGAGAAAATCATTGGACACCAACAGGTAAATGTGTCCTTATTCTTTGCATTTATGCCTCTTTGAGCCTTCATTCTCTCATCTAAGCATTCAGTGCTCCTTGAATCATGACTAATTTATCAGAAAATTATGTTTCTTTAAAAACTTTTCTAAAGTTATATCAGAAGTTTCAGTTGCAGATCACTTCTTTGAATCCAGATTATTTTGGGGTGGTTTCTAATGAGAAAAACAAAAACAAAAACCAACCAAACAAGCAAGCAAAAAACCAAAAACAACAACAACAACAGCAGCAAAAATGCAACAACAACGCAACAAACCATATTTTAAACTGGTACACTGATGATTTCACTCAAATTAGAATGCAACAAATTCTGGAGTGCACTTACGAAAAAAAAATAAACCAAAAAACAACAACAAAAAAATCCAGCAGAAAAAAAGCTAATCAGAGTAATTGTAAGAGAAGAGAAACCAGACTGTCCTTTATCTTACTCCAATTTACTCTGTTGAAGCCAAGGAAAACGTGAACAGTGTAATGAAATGATGAATCAGACCTAGTGCTTTTCCCCATTGCAAATTTAATGTTACAGAAATGATATTAAATTATAATATCCATACTTCAGGGCTTACCAGAAAATGACTCATGATAAACAGAGTGCTTTTTTTGAAATGACATTAAAAAAATAAATTCGACATCTCTCTCAAACTCCTTCAGTATTTCAGGGTATAATTTAAGAACACATCCTTCATTGCTTTGAATAATTCTTCCTTGGGAGTGGGAATTCAGAACTTTAATAGTAACTTTCATGTTCATGCATAAAGTTATGAAAGAAACTTGAAGTAAAAATGAGTATTTCTGAATACAGAAGTAAGATAGCATAAGGAAAGACATGTTTTTCTTTCTCAAATTGCCTTTGAGTAAGGCAATTTAAGTGACATGAAGGATATTTTAGCTTTTACAAACTGAATTTAATGTACAGAGCATTAAATATGACAGTCTTTCTTTGCTATGAATGACCATTTACCTGCATATCAAAAACATTTTTATTGTCTTAAACCTGTATTAAACCTGTTTTATTCACCAAATAAAACAAATAAATAATTATTAGAGTTACAAAGAATGTAACTGGGATGACTTATTGTGAGACATCACTTTTCCTTGGACAAGCTAAATGGCAAGGAGGAGAGAAAAAAAAAGTCAAAAAACTCTGTATGGCTGAAAGTTTTTCAGTTAAGTTATTCTTCCTCAGTGTTTGTAGTTGACATCTTCTGTTTTATGGTGAGATATACTGTTTTATGATACTCAGCTAAATGAAGTAATAAAAACTTCTGCTTTCCAAAACTACCGTATCAAGTATCTTATTTTGTACTTGCAGCCCTCAAAATATCTGTCTCCAAGATTTAGAGAGTTTAGTGTTTTTATTAAGCCTCTGCCATGATTTAAAAGGAAAAGGCTTGGACAAAACTATTTGAGATACATCAACAGAAAATATACACTGAAATCAATACACATTAATGTCAGATGAACAGTAGTAACAATTTTCTTCCTACTGTCACTGTTGTCTGTTTCAGAAATATTTTAAGCTTGATTTTTTCCTCTCCTTTTCTTCTTTTAAATTCCAAGTTTATTAGCTTTGAAAATGAAATGCTGTTCAGCACTGTATGGTCATAGATCAATTGATATGTTCAGGTAAAGTGCTAGAGCAGTTGGAATAAAAATCAATCAGTGCAAAAAAGTTGTAGAGATCACTCCATCATTCCACTACCAAAAGCCACATGTCCCATGTAATGTGCTGAAGAAGTGTCTGCAGCTGACAAGAATTTCTCTTAAGGTCACATTCTTTCCTATAGTGGTAATGTGGGAAAACTTAACAATGACAGCACATATTATGCAGAGGTATGAGGTGATAGAAGCACTGCTGCAGGTTACCTCTTCTGTTTGTCCCTCCTTCCTGACCATAACCCTAAGCAGTCCCAGGAATAGAGTCTGAATGGTGCATTCAACTTATTCAACTTTAGTATTGTGTCTATTTCCCCAATATAAACTACACAGGTTTTATAAAAGGAGTGCACAGCAGGAAAAGAAATTTCCATAACAACATATTGCAACAACTAAACTCATACTTGGAACCATTTCTCATTTTAGTTCTTAAAATCAAAAAGTGTCCCTAGACTATACTGTTCTAACTACAATCATTATTGGTACAAGATACATTGTTAGAACGATGTGAATTGAACATCAAGTTCAATTCAAGCCAAGTGCAATGGCTTCAGTATTTTGCAGTTACTTTTAACTTTGATGTTTAAACTACCATCTCTTTCACTGGAGATTCAGTGCTGACCGATATAGCAAGCAATACCACCTGCAGCTCTCAGTTCCGTTGCGCTAGCAAGTATCTAGATGAACCAACAGAGCTCTTGTTTCTGCTTTTCTCAATCAATACACAATTATTTTTATTTGTAAGCATTCCATTTTCATTCTATAAAGAGAGAACATACTGCTCCTGGAGTCAGGTAATAAAGCATAACTTGCACCTTTACAGTATTATGTTTTCCTTTTGCAATTCTCACTCTCACTAATACTCTGCCAGCTCAGTGTCAAAAGTAGAAAGATATAAGGAGCAAGTGTTGTACAGATTGCAAAGCAAGCGCTGGATGATCACTTCATTTCCGTGGGGCAGCAATGTAACAGCACCATTGCTGCCACATACTCACAGAGAAAGACCTGTTTGGCTAGGATCAAATAGATGCCTAATTGGAAAAAGTGCTGAAATAATATTTTTTAAACATTCAAAGCTGCATATGAGTAGTTATAGAAAACCTGTAGTGTTGCTTTATGCAAACTTACCATCCGCAGGGGCCATTAACTGACTTGAACTGCAGACCGAACTTTGCATCAGTATAAAACTATATAATGCAGCTTTGACAATCTATGTTGTATGTCAACACTATAAATGACTTGAGATGAAACTGAACATACCATGGCAATACTTTCCATTCCTTCAGGAACATAAGAAATACAATCAAAATGTTTGGTTTAATTTTTTTCCCTATTTTAGGTTTACAGTGCCTGCAAATCTGTACATGAATACTTAAAAGAAGCTGCTGGTTTCTGCTATTAAAATCTTCTGAAACCAGTCCTTACCCCAAATGCTGCTATAGACACTGCAAAGAATCTCTCTCCTCCCTCCCTCCAAGAACTTGAATTGGGAAAAAATTTTCTAAGTGGTAAGAACTCCCTAGATAATGTAAAGATGTCACACAGCACTCGAATGCTGAAATATACTGAATCACACAGCTAAGAGTTTCACGTATTTGATTGCAGATACTAGGTAGGACACACATATCTTTGAATTCTGCCTAAATTGTTTGATTACTGCATGAAAAGTAGATTGTAAATTAAAGTGCTTTCTACATTTCCAATAGAAACAGCTCTTTTTAGTTACTTAATTCATACACTGATAAATTTTTATTTTATTTTAGTATAAAAAATCAGAGACACTAATCAAAAGTATTTAGTTAATAATAAAAGAGAAGACAAAAGCCACTGGAATGATAACACAGTTCTGTGAAAACTGTAATACTATTTAAAAAGAAGTCAAATATTTGATGCATTTTTTAAAAACACCTTTCTTGATTTCAGTCAATATTATTCTCTAAGTGAAGAAATAAATGCTACTGGCGTTTCTCTTTGAAATGAATGGGCACAAAAATGTTCATAAGGAATCCTTTATGGACATGACATGTGGCCACACCAGAAACCTTAAGAAATTAAACTACATCAGAGTGAGAGCATTAATACTGGCCTGAAATAGAGGCATCGATCTGTTAAGACTGAAACAAAGACGAAGTATCAAAGGAAAATTATGCCAAAATTATTTCCTTGTTTAAACATATAATTATTTAACAAAATGAGGATATTTTCTGAAAATGTATTTGGAAATCCTTTTTAATTATAAATTTAAAAAAATTAAGTTCTCTAAACACTAGAATTCTGTTATAAAAATACCATGATGTCTGTTAAAACATACAAAAGTATTCTAGATGGTAGCAACAACTTAAGTAAAGAAAAATTGAGGCACTGCAGTCAAGATTCCTGTTTTCTGAAGTGACTACTGATCGTAGATGCTCAGTACAAGACAGGTTGTATAACCTTAGTTTTTCAAAGTTCTAAAAGCTGAGAAGTTTCTCTGGTCAAGCTTATTCTCTATTCAGTCTCTGAAAATGAATCCTAAGAGTTTTAGTAACATTCACTAACAGACTTGGTCAAGGAGAAATTCCATTTTACAATACAGTCAGGTCTTTCTGAACCCATGCACCAAAACACCGTGCTTTAAGATGTTATCAGCTCCTTTGAGAGCAGTCCACAGAGACTGCTTCAGAAAGCCAAAGCAGTAGAGCACGATAAGGCTTTATAAAGATGAGTGTCTACATTCGAATGATACATTTAGAGGAGGAAAGTTATTGAAATGTAGTTTGCTATTATAAAAATGCAAAAATAAGGTATTAAGATGATAACAGTATAATATTTTGAAGCTATGAAACAGTACAGAATTGAATTTTACCCATTTTTAGTCACCACCAATCTGAATCAGGTTACTCCAATTAAGTAACACTTCATCAGCAGGAATGATAATGGATCATTTTTTTCTGTCACTTGAAAAAATAATAAACAAAACAAAACAACAACAACAACAACAAAAACCAAAAAGACCAAAATTTAACCTTGATCCCTTAGCACCTAATTTCCTAACTTGCTACATCCCACACAAAACACTGGACTCTGTTTGCTATTTATGCCAGAACTGCTAGCTAATAGAAGAAAGGTATGAAGTTCTTAACAGAGTACTCAGGCTAATTATCCTAGAATGTCCTCCCACTAGTTTGATGCCTTGTTTTTTATAATATTATAAACTACTCAGTATTGTAATTGCTTTTCTGCCAGGGTACGTTTTCCACAAAGATATATAGAGGAACCATTAGATAAAATTGTTCCAGTTGCATGGAGAAAAATCACATGCAAACTTTTTTTTTTTTTCCCTCATTTTTCATTTCACAAAGACATCAGGAAAAGATAGGTAATTCCACAGATTCTGAAGGGATTTGATGGCTCTGAACTTTTTCAGCCCGTTCTGAGCAATCCACTTGCCAATTTGAGTTGTCCAGTTCCTGAGCAATCTTTCCAACAGTTCAGGCACTTCTCTGTACCTGCCAGTTGCTGCACAGACTGCTGCCCTCCACAGCAAGCCTATGTCCTTCTGAAACTTTCAGTTCAGCTTCATCAGAGACTTAGCCTCTTGTCTTAACACCCATATACATCACACTTTCTGAAAGTTTTCATTATACTTTGCAAATGTTTTATTTCTTACGTAGACAGAAAAAGCAGGGCATCAATATTAGACAGTTTTTAAGAAGGCATTTCAGTTTTTCAAAGTGGGAAGTAATTTATGGAAAGTAGTTTTCACTTTACTCATAGTTTCATATTCAGAAGAGGGATATATGCTAAGGCTCTGCATGTGTGAATTCTTTAGCTGAATCATACCCTTTAAAACATAGGAACCAACACCCACACAAACAAAAAAATTCTTAATGTTATCAAATTTTGAATCACTTAGAATTAGAGATTTGATCCAGCACCAACACAGTCATGCTGGTGAAGTTTCAGAGAAAATTTCCTCAATACTGCACAAGTGTGATTTCAAGTCCAACTATTTATTAGAAGCTGGTTTAGATGCTTAGTAAACCTGTTCAGTCTAGAATGGGCCAGAGGACATCATGATGAGGTATTTAAACTAATGAACAGCAATTAGGCTGAATACTTTTTAACAACAAACACCTTTATGGTAAGCTTTATGCTTTCTTGAGGATAATGATTCCGTCCAAACCAGTTTTCTTCTTTCTTTCTAGTCAGGGAGGTTCAGGTTGGATCTTAGGAAAAGCTTCTTCACTGAGAAGGCAGGCGGGTGCTGGAACAGGCTCCCCAGGGGAGTGGTCACGGCACTGAGCCTGCCGGAGTTCAAGAAGGACACCGCTCTCAGACTTATGGTTTGATTTTTGCATGGTCCTGTGCGGAGCCAAGAGTTGGACTCCATGACCCTTGTGGGTCCCCTCCAGCTCAGGGTTTTCTATGATTTTATGATTTTATGGCATGCAAATTTATTGAATGGGATACAGAATATTCTCCAGTGAAGCAACTGGTTTCTGTGGATACAGCTAAGACTACACTTCAGAATATTTTTTATTGCAATTCAGAGCTTAGAAGAGCTCAATTTGCCTTACTAAGGAAAAAAAAAAAAATGTATCTTCAGTACTCTGTCCACTAAGTAAACAAATAAAAAGCAAAATTAGCATCCTAAAGCAGTAAGTCATATGAGGACTGCTGGTCTTTGAATTAGAGATCATTAAAAAAGGTTACATAATTACAGTAACATCTGGAATAGAAACTTTTAATTTGAACATAGAGAAGCTATATGCAATTCTAGTAACTGTTTTGAAAATGTTACATTTAAATATTTTACCACCAAAATTTAAAATATTTTTATCAATATCTAGTTAAAAATCCAGAATTCTATGCTACATAGGTCTGTTTTTCTTCATACAGATTGACTACAACACTGGAGTAGAAAATTTCTATTTGTGAGACAGGATTTAAAAAAAAAAATTAGCTGTCAATGAATTACTTTTTTATATTGAGTGCAAGAAACCATGTATTTTTCCATCACTTCTTTGATGGAAATTAAACAATTAGGTGACCCAGTCAAAACTTCTGTTGTTATGGTACAGATCATATACTCCCATGTGTTTCTGCATTTCATCAATACTCTAAGACAGAAATATTTCTTCAGCTACAAATGTAACTATGCACTTTAAATGATTCAGTTGCTATGGTTTCAATTACAAAGAGCCCTCCTTCATTAAATGCCTTGCAGCAATCTCTGCTTTTATAAAAAAATGTTAAATCACAGGGCTTGCTACCATAAAGCACATGGACTCCAGTGGTATCTTAGGCAATTTCCCACGGATTCTTGAATCCAAACACCAGAATTTTACATAGGTCACGAAGAAATTCTGGTTTTTTTTTTTTTTTCCTAGCAACCAGTGAATCAGTGGAAAACTAGACTTAACCACAACATGAAGAAATTCCTATTAAAAAGATGTAGTATGAGTATTGAAGTTAGGAACTTACAGCTTCGCCAACAGTCACATCCTATTACTATGTTTTTTTTTTTTTTTTAATTGCTTTATTCAGATTATATTGATCTACATTAAATTCTTATTATTTTGTGATTATCTCCCTTTTATGTTTAAGGAACAGACATCGCCTTTCTACTCAATTATATTTGTTTAAGAAATCTGCAATGTTGAAGTATTTCTCTGAATTTATCTATTGAAGTATATTTCCTTAGTTTGTCTACTTTTTGCCTAGTTTAATCACTTCTAAGACACTCCCAAATTTCTATCCAATTTACCATATCTGGTTGAGCTACGATGACACAATTCCTTTTTGCCTCTTTCCAGCTTATTCTTTGCTGATTAATAAAAGAGACAGCTCTGTAAGATTACCTATCTGCTGAAGGCTGACATCTTTCTTCATCATTCCTCTTCCAGACAATGTCATGAAAAAAATTCAGTAGTGATCAAATTTCTGTTCTTTCATTAGGGCTCTCTTATCTATATAAATATTTCATGCTCTATCTTTAACCATGCCTAGAGATTTAGAGTAGTTTTATGTGATTTTTGCCACTTTTATTTTTAATCTTAATCCCAGTTGGTTTACAGTTAGCCAGAGGCTTGGGATTTTTTTTTTTTTTTTTGTTTTTAACTGCAAATGCTACTTTCTCTTATAATTCCTGCACTGAATACTGACAAATTGAAAGGAAAGGATAAGGGAAACATGAAGCAAGACCGCATTAATGTGTAACATCCTGCTGCAGATAAGCAAGCTGTTGCATAACTAATAGTATGCCAAGTCAAGGTCAAAGAGAATGAATTAAAAAACAAAAAACAAAAACAAAACAAAAACAAACAACAACAACAACAACAAAAGTGGGGACTTTTATTTCTAGGGCTTGGTAGTTGTGCTGTTCATACAGGATCATATAACTTTGAACTGTAGGTTTTTGTTTCTGTTTTTAAATCTACTTATACATTTTAGCAAACACTTCACAGAAACTTCGTATTTTCAAGAAAGTCCTGTATATTTTTTTAAACAGACTATGCAATTTTATACAGTTTTACTTGCCTACCTAATGAAAATATATATGTATTTACCATTACCATACATCTCTTTCTGGGAAAAGCAGACAGTCAAGAAGTGTATGTTCTTTACAATGGAATACCAAATGATACATACAATAGATCAGAATGGCAACATTTTATAATATCTTATGGCTTGTTTGTTTTTGTTTTTTAACTGAGACTAATAGAAATAATCCTTTGCTTCTGAATTAAGCTTACTAGAATTAAAATAGAATTCTCTTATCATTCTTGTACTTGTAATCACTTTCTATACTCAGAGTTCTGAGAAATGTTTATTTCATTGCTGTTGATAAATGTGAATATAAACCTAGATTATTAACTTAAACATTAATTTTGATGCATTTCATTTGAATTTCTATGTTATCTTATTAACGATATTGCAAATTAAATGCATCAAGGCTTATAAATTATACTGAACAAAGTTTAATACAGCAGTAGCACTGTAGAAATCTCAGTATTACTATTCCATTGGTAATTGCAATACGTAGCATATATGATACATTGTATATAAGACGTGATATAGATCAGACACTTTATGTAGTGAATCACGAAATATTTCTTTTAGCACAGAAAAGTGCTAGATTTTTCTTCAATATCACTAAAATGTCTCATTCCATGTTTTTACTTTACAGTGTTCATCACAGAAATCGCATTTAGCTAATTGTCTCTTGAAAATAAAAGAAGAAATATTTTAATTTAAAGAGACTTGAAAGCTTCTTTCCAGAATGAAATTTCATCAAAATGACCATGTTGCTGCAGACAGTTGTGAATTCTCCAAAATTACTTTTTGCCAAAAATAGAAGTTCCAATAAAATTTTTGTGACTTCTTCAGGCCATAAAGAATTTTTGGTATAAATTGTTGCAAGAAATAGACCTAATTTATAAATACAGAAAAATGAATTCTGCTTTCATTTAATGTTTAGGTTACATGGACCTGTTGGAGCAAGTCCAGAGTAGGGCCACAATGATGATCAGAGGAGTAGAGCACCTCTTCTATGAAGACAGGCTGAGAGAGTTGGGGTTGTTCAGCCTAGAGAAGAGAAGGCTCCAGGGAGACCTTCCAGTACCTGAAGGGGGCCCACAGGAAAGTTAGAGAGGGACTCCATATCAGGGAGTGTAGTGATGGGACAAGGGGTAATGGCTTTAAACTAAAAGAGGGGAGATTTAGAATAGATATTAGGAAGAAATGCTTTACTATGAGGGTGGTGAGGCCCTGGCACAGGCTGCCCAGAGAAGGTGTGGGTGCACCATCCCTGGCGGTGCTCAAGGCCGTGCTGGATGGGGCTTTGGGCAACCTGGTCTGGTGGGAGGTGTACCTGCCCAGGGCAGGGGGATTGGAACTAGATGGTCTTTATGGTCCCTTCTTTTTGTGGTTTAACCTGGCAGGCAGCTAAGTGCCACACAGCTGCTCGCTCACTCTCCCCAGGTGGGATGGGGGAGAGAATCAGAAAGGTAGAAGTGCAGGAACTCATGGGTTGAGATAAAGACAGTTTACTAAATAAAGCAAAAGCCGTGTGTGCAAGCAAAGCAAAACAAAGAATTCATTCGCTACTTCCCATGGGCAGGAAGGTGTTCAGCCACTTCCAGGAAAGCAGGGCTCATCGCGTGTAACAGTTTCTTGGGAAGACAAACACCATCACTCTGAACGTCCCACCCTTCCTCCTTCTTTACCCCAGCTTTTATTGCTGAGCATGAAGCCCTATGGTATGGAATCTCTCTTTGGTCATTCTGGGTCAGCTGTCCTGGCTGTGTCCCCTCCCAACTTCTTGTGCACCCCCAGCCTCCTCGCTGGCAGGGCAGCAAGAGAAGCAAAAAAGTCCTTGGCTCTATGTAAACACTGCTATACAACAACTAAAAATGGTGTGTTATCACCATTATTTTCATCAAAAATCCAAATCACAGCATTATGTGAGCCTCGACAAAGAAAATTAACTCCGTCCAGCCAAAACCATGACACTTCCAAACCAAACCATTCTATGATTCTATGAAAATGTTAAAAAAACAAACAAACAAAAAACAAAACAAAACAAAAAAACAGAACAACAAAAAAACCCCTCTTCCTTTTCTTAAAAAACCATAATAAGGAAAAATGCTGGTGAAATAACCTATTAAATTCAAACACATTTGAAATATTTGAGCCCCTCCCCCAGTATTTTCCACCTTTATTATACAGCTTTATAATCATCTGTGTGAAATGACATTCACTCTGCTACTAAGTTCTGTTTTCTGAAAAAAAATAGATTGTTTATCTACTTTACTTTACCCACCAACTCCAATAATCTGAAAATTCTCAACAAGTCTTGTTTTTGGTAGAATTAAGAAGCCTGTGTGGTAGATTTTTTCCCCTGACCTCACATAACCTAAATTGCTCTTCATGCAAATTATAAAACAATTATTTTCCATCTCTTCATCATTAATATTTTCTATGGCCCCTATGTATTGATTCAGCTCTCTATACACCATTGAGCCCCTCATTTTATTTGCAGTCCCTCACATAGTCTTTATACACCAGCGTGCCTGCTAGTGGGTAAAAACAGAATTTGTCTGGTGATCTGGCAGATTTGATGATTTGTCTGGTAGAGTATTAATCTGAGTCCTCGCACTATCCCTCCCTTCCTCCCCCGCCAATCCCCCTGTACACTACTTCTTACGAAATTTGTAGGAACTTAATTATCTTTGGGAATTCTGTCCCTTTGTTAGATCAGGTTGAAATTGGCTAAGAGGTTCAACATTTACCAAAGGGAGCAAGGGAGACCAGACAGAGTGCACAATCACACAAATATTGTTTCCTTAGGACAAAAGGCTAAAATAACTGTAAGAAATGGTTTGAAGGAAACTATCTCATGAATGTACCAATTATATCACAAGCAAGTGATTTGTTTTGCATGTATTGTCATAAACACACTGTTTTACCCTTTGCAAAATCTCATTTAACTACATTTATTTTAAAAGAAAAATTTCAATCTGAGTTTTGTTTTCATGGAGCACTGAGGGGAAAATGTTTTCTCATCTTCAAATATTATTAACTGGAAATGAGTATAACCTATGCTTTGAGGTCCTTATTTTAATTTAGATAGACAATTAGATATGCAATACCAAAAACAAAGTGAGAAATTGGTAGTAAAGATTTTTCTCCTGGTGCCCCAGGTGGCTATGGTAGACTTCCTTCTGTGCTCAAATGATTAAAAACTACAATATCCTTCAAACCATTTTTGGAAAGATATTTATAATTGCAGGATCAAATAATATAACTTTTTAAAAATTAGCTTAAGAGATTTACACATAATTTTGCTTTTTATAGGAAGATAAGTTGTATCCTAATTTGCAATAGTTAATCCTCTATTTCTTTCAAGGCTGGAAACTTGCAATAGAGTAAACCAAATTCTTTGGTTTCTTCTTCAGATAACTGTGTATGTGAAGAAGAATTTCAACCTTGGAGACTTCCAGCAGGTTCAGTAGTAATGCTATATAACTAAGAAAAATTTATGCCTCTGCTCTGTCACAAGTGTATCCTTGAGGACAGTGCTGAAAATGAAATGCTTTATGCTGTGAAGTTATATTAACAAAAACAAACAAACAAAAAACACACATTCTGCTCAGATGTTCAAAAGAGACAGAAGAAGATTACAAAAGAATATTGTTTTTTTTTCTTGCACCCAGATTTTGCAAGCATCTACGCTCAAAGTTTTTACAGATACTCTTTCTACAAGGATCTTTAATGATTTAGTCACATGGACCAATGAGAAAGTTTATAATTTAGCAACTGATGGTTTTTGTGATAGGTTGTATGTTGTAAGATGGTACATAGCATGAAAAAGGACTTCTCTGAGGGATAAATAACCTGCAAAATTAGAGGTATATAACTATATTAAATTTAGTTCAAAAGCATTTGCAGAATGCACTTAGAAGAACTGACTTAAATATTGTTTTCTCTTCCACTTAGGAAACAAATATTGGTAAGAAGCTGCCAAAGCAGAGAAAAGAATAGGCTAAAGAATTTTGGCACCCCAGTCCCAAAAAGACATGGAGGAGAGAAGGAAAAAAAAAAAAAAAGAACATTCCTAAATTGTAACTGCATTCCTGCATAGAGTTTATGGACTGAAATGTACACTGTACGAGGTTTACAGAAGGCACTCTCATAATTTCCTAATTTTTTCCATTCACCCATTTGCACTGACATTTGAGATTTTGGGGTGCTCTGAGAGTGTATAATGCTGATGAGGTGATATTTTCATAATCACTGGAAGTCTACATATTTTCTTTTCGTTAAATGACTACTTCAACATACGGTGTGCTGTTGGCAATTCATTGTTCACCTCTGATAATTAGCTTTGGCTTAACAATGTTGTTGTGTATCTTTGGTGAAGTTATATCTGGGCAGAAGACCTTGGTGTGATGTGAGGGGTTGACCCTGTAGAAAGGCCTTGCTTAACTACAGCCCCAGAGTCAGGACATTAATTGGCTATGGAAAGTAATGCATACAGATAAATGGAAATAGTTTCTTCTGTTAACTGAAAAATTTATGTAGTAATTGAACTTAATTTAACAGAATAAGCATCAACATTTTTTGAACCTAAAGGTCAATTTACATAAGAATGATGTGTTATCTTCACCAGATTGTCACCGTATAACCCAGAATACATTTTTCTTTTCCGAAACAAAACTTCCAGGAAACTTAATAATCAGCTTTTGGAAGGTAAAGTTAAAAAATGACCGGGGTAAACTAACAGTAGAAAATCTGCATTCTTTGCAGAAATCCCAGATGCTTCCCAAAGGAACTGAGATACACGCACACAAGCACAAAAAAAAAAAAA
>VXAL01011636.1:95038-117256 GCA_013399475.1 Chauna torquata
AAAAGGTAATCAGAAAAACAGGCTACTTTGTGGAAGCAGATGCTTCATTCCAGTCTTCCAGTCTTTGAGAGCACTGACTTCTTTTTTACTGGCATAAAAATAAAAATTATTTGTGTCATCTTCTTAATTTCAAGTTTTCATAGCAAAATCCAGATTCAAAACTAAAGAACTCATCAAAATAAAGAAAATGCAGTCTATATTTCATGGATCTTGGTCATTCAGTGTCACCATGATGCAGTGCAGGTTATCCCACTGGATCTCAGTTTCTCTGCACAATATCTTCCTTCAATTGCAAATACAAGTAATAGTAAATTAAACAAAATGATAAGCAAAAAGTTTAATTAAAATTTACTTTGGAACTTATGTGAGAAATTTGAACACAAGGTACGGATAAACTATATATATACACATATATATATTTTAAGATGCAATCAACAGATAAATCAATACACATTTTACAGTTAGCAAATAGTATCAAGAAGGTTCCATTAACAAACCACGTTTTGTAGTAAGGTCATTCCATTCAGCAGAAATCAGTATTCCAAGCTCTAAGACTGGAAGTCCTGTAAGTATACCTCACTTAAATTATACAGACTGGTACAAGAAAAGGTCTCTTTGTTCACAAGAGTCAGTAGGGTAATCTGCACTCATAAAAGCCTTAAGCTATATTGCATTTCAAAATGATCTCAAAATAATACAGATAATTTCATTTCTAGCTTATGTCCTACTCTAAACATGCTCTGGCCTGCAGCACATCTGACTGATGTTATTTAGCTACGAAAAATGTGGCTATTTGATTTGATATGAAAGTTAAAAATTCTGTGATAAAACATAGATTAAACACTAATACAGCTTGTTATAGAGATGTTATATTTAAATATTTGAAATATCAATTTTAACCTTTTTTTAAACATGATTTGACTGTTTGAAGGCTAAGAGAAAAATAGTCATTAGTAACACTATTCAAAATGTGTTCAGACTACAAACATACAGAATGTTATGAAATAAACCAGAATTTATTCACTCAACACTTAAGTGAAAAGCTGATCTAAATGTCAGAGAAATTGTTGCAGATGCCAAATCAACTTTCTGGTTAACTTCATGCTTCACATGAGGTTCCTTGACTTTCTTTTTTTGCTTGACCTTTGAAATCCTTTAGCCTCCTTTTTTTCCCTCATTCCCTACTTCCTCTTCATCTTTACTTTGAGGGAAACAATGAAACAGGAAAAAAACAAAAAACAAAAAAAACTTTCCCTGAGGATAAGAGATGAAGACTCATTGCATCTCACTTCAGTCAAACTCTGGAAGAGGATTATAGACTTGGTCAAGAGGGAAATGTTAGGGAAAATGATCAAGCCTGTCCATATAGCACATTAAAAGATTTTCTCTCCACTTGATTCTGCTAATCCTTTCAGCCATTGTTGGTTTTATGCATAATTTTCACACTGTGACAGACTTCAAATTGAAATGTTCATATGAATTTGAAAAACTTATATGAACTTTTAATAACATCACAATAGTTTTCTACAAAACATCAAAGAGTTTCTGTTAGATACTGTAGCAATTTCCCTATCAGATTGTGACCAAATGTGATTGAAAGTACATTGATTTTAAATATCATCCTATCCTTTAGACAGACAACCAAGAAAACTCTTCTCTTACCTAACAGCAGTGCACTAGTATCTGAAGCAAATCTGAATTTCATATAGTTTAATTCTTAGTTTGTCCCTATGCTTTATTACTTTTGCAGAAAAAGAAAAAAAAATCTGTTTTGTAGAACATTTTCAATTAAGTTTATTACAGTATTCTTAAATTACAATACCTGAAATTACCTATTATTATTTTTTTTAACTATTTAAAAACCTAATAATAAGCCCAAAGAGTAAATGTTTCATAAAGGCATACTTTATGTGTTTTAAAAGCAAGAAAATCAAAATTCATAACAACAGGAAGCTGATAAAATAATGGCCAAGTTCCATTTATAACTAATGAATTTTCAACAAGAAAAACCTAAGAATGTTTGAAATAGAAATACATATCTATAAGGGCAGTGAATAAGGACAGTTTTTATAAGGTTACTTTGTATGTATAACCCTTGCTCTGTATTAAACTTCAGAGCTTCAGTAGAGTTTCGCCCATTAAAAATGTAAAATCAGTAAACGTGAAGTTTCTTAATCCTGACACATTACCTGGTGTTTCCAGGTTACTAATATAATACCTTTTATTTCTAACTAAAGTAAATGCTGGCAAAATTAAATGTATCAAAGGACAACAGAGACAGTTTGAAAAGTACATCCTCAATTTAATGGAGTTGTGAAATGCTTTCATGTTAGGCTGTGGAAGGTCAAATTCTTTAACATTTCCCTACATGCATAAGAGAAATAAATAGTGTTATAGTTAAATCTAGATAGTCCGAATTCCTACAAACTCTTATAACTAAATTTAGAATCTTTTACTGTCTAAAACTGAAATTTTATGATGTACAAAAGTATTATCTTTAATCATCATGCCATGTACATTTTAGAGATGTTCCTCGTGAAGCCATGAATCTGTAAATTCTGGTCCATGCTTAAGAATTTTTCTAGTGTGTAATTTCTTACAGATAAGAAAATGTAATGTATATTTAAAGAGAGACAGCAGTGATTACAGTACTGCCAAACAGCATTTATAATTATTTTAGAAAACAACCTATAGTAGTATTTGGTACTATGGTACCATAGTACTATGAAGGTATGATGTTACTATGAAGGCAGTTACAGACCTTACACTTCTACCACAATTACTAGTAATTTTGCACTAACAGGCCCAAATATCTTTAAAAAAAATCATACAAAGATATATACGGTAAATACATACTTCAATTATTTGAAATTATGATATTAATTAATTTGCTTTCAATGACAGTCAAAATATATTTAAGATAGAATATCTCAGAATCCTTTTCTACAGTTACTACAGTTATTAGAGGTTCCAGTCAGTCTTTGAGTCACACGTAACTTCCTTTGATTACAAAAAAATCCCTTTGCGCAGGATCAGATGTTTCAATGAGCAGAAATGGGTGAATATATTAAATTATTCATATTGCTAGGAAAACAAAAGCAGTTGGAAAAAATATTCAAAGATCCTTTCCATTCCCTAGAATGTAACTTTCATATAGAACTTGAAAATGCCATGCTAAAAATATTTAAGCTGTTTTACTCATTACTTAATAAATTATTACAGTATTATCATAATTACTACTGAGACTGTTATGGGTATACGGCTGTTGTCCCACAAATTAGGCAGCTTTTGAGAACAAAAATGGAAAAAAAGCTCAAAGTTCTGCTGAAGGAATACGTAGCATTTTACCATTATCTTACCAGAAGATGTCATTTTTTTAATCCGAGAGGATTGTTAAAAGGAAAAAGAAAGACTAACATTGTCAGAAAATCTAAGCTACCACTACCTATGGTTCTGTGTCTATGACGATTTTAGAGAGTAGATGGTTTTGAAAATAAAATATAAATAGAAGATATAAGTAGTTTGTAATAACTCAAGCATTCTTCAAACTCTGTTTATCTGTCACAAACAACATTAAGACTATTTTTCTAAAATCTCTCTGTTCATGAACCCCAGATTTATTGTTTCTATTTCCCACTTGCACCTAATTTTAAGTGAAAGTATCTCTTATGGAGTAGTCCTCTCCAGTTGCTGATGACACAGATACAGTGTGAGACAATCGTATTAAAAAAAAGAAAGTTTCCTGTATTTCCCATTCCCACACTCAACATGAAGTGCAAAGACCACATTCTTTCGCATACAACAGTCAAAACCAAACCTTACCTGTACAAATCAAACTTGATAAAAACAGATAGAGGCTTTTAAGGAAAGAGTGGCTGCAAAGGTGAAAAGGATGACTGATTTATGCAGAGGAGCGGCTGGAATGCACATAACTCCATATTGGGGCAGTTGATAAGCCAGGGGAGAGCTTGTGATAGAGGATAAGGGATCAGCATGGGTCATGATGTGGTAGGCATCTGCTACAAACCACCTGATCAAAAAGATGATACAGATGAAGCTTTCTTTAGAAGTTGGTGAGATTTACCTTTGTCCCTGAGGTGGAACAAATCTTTCTGGAATCCTTTCCAAAGCCAGATTATGCCTAACAAGCTGATGCTATGGAAAGATGACAGGCTGTAGGTAATGTTAATATAATTTGATTTTAGCAAGGCCTTTGACACTGCCTCTCAGTACCTTTATAGCCAAATTGGTAAGATACAGACTGGGTAAGTGGATGATAAGGTGGAGGGAAAATTAGCTCAACAGTTAGGTTGTGATTGGGAGTTCAAAGTCCAGCTGGTGGTCAGTAATTAGTGTCATTCCTCAGGTATCAAATACTGGGGTCAACTGAGGTAAATGTGTTGATTAACGACCTGGAATAGCGAACAGAGTGCACACTAAGCAAATTTACACATGATAACAAACTGGGGGAAGTAGCTGATATACTAACTTTTTAAAGCTAACTTTAAAGAACTGTACTATTTTATTTGTGATGTTTTAAGAATATTACTGTTTTATGTACAGTCTGGCTACATACTTGATTTCATCAGAGTACCTGAATTTTTAGCAATCAGGCTTGTGGCACAGGTTTTGATATCGGACAGCTGGAAAGGGTATAAATTGTGATTGTTAACATTTGCATGGGCTTGATGTTAAAAAACATTTGGCAGATTGCTTTCATTGTATTAGTAAGATAGAAGGAAAGAACTTACTTATGCCTAAAAATAAGGACACATTAAGGGCACACAAAGGAGTGGAGAAAATAACAGTAATAACACTTTGTCTTCATATACAGCTAGTAAATAGGGGGGAGCAGGGGAGAGAGAGAAGAGAGAGGGGAAAAAACACACGCACATCAGAGCCACAAGACAAAAGAAGATGGTACTATTAGAGGTGTATTGTAAGAGATCTTTTTCTATAAGTCAGTGAAGTTTAAAAGTTATCAGAGTGGAAGCATTTCAGAAAGATGAGCTTGGGACTATTGTCAGCAGTGTGATTAAGAGCTTCATGTCCATACAGTAGCCAGCATACTTTACCTAATAGGGTTCAGCATCTACTTCCATTATAGTTAAAGTCAGTCTTCCATAAATGCCTTCAAATTACTGAATTATCCACATATTTTCTTAAGCTATTTAGTAAGTGCACTTCTGATGCAAAAAGAGCTCAGTACAAAAGAGAAAGTTTTGCACTTACTAGCTTCTTCGAATGAACAGGCAAGAGTAAACCAAACACTTCCAAACACTTGAGGGTTTAGTCTGTGCTTCATTTCTCTACTATTAATACTATAATCGCAAGCAATAAGTTAGAAAAATTTTTTTGCCTTGTTTAGAATAGAATAAATAGTTCAGTTGGAAGGGACCTACAGAGATCCTCAACGCCACCTCCCTGACTACTTCAGGGCTAACCAAAAGTTAAAGAACAGTATTAAGGCATTAACAAAATGTTTCTTGAACGCTGACAGGCATGGAAGCCTGCGCCAGTGTTTGACCACCCTTACGATACAGAGATTTTTCCTAAAGCCTATTCTGAACCTCCACTGGTGCAGCTTTATGCTGTTCCCGCACGTCCGGTCAGCAGTTCCCAGGGAGCAGAGAGCAGCATCTCCCTCTCTTCTTCCCCTCCTCAGGAAGTAGCAGAGAGCAATGAGGTTGCCTCTTGGCCTCCTTTTCTCCAGATTAGACAACACAAGTGTCCTCAGCTTCTCCTCACAGGACATGTCTTCCAGCCCTTTTACCAGCTTTAGTGCTCTGTGGATGCTTTCAAGGACCTCAACATCCTTTTTATATTATGGAGCACAGAAATATACACCATATTCAAGGTGAGGTCCCACCAACACCAAAAATACTGGGGGAATCACTTCTTTTGACTGGCTGGCTAAGCTGTGTTTAATGCACCCCAAAATGCAGTTTGCCCTCTTGGCTGCCAGGGCACACTGCTGGCTCATGTTGAGCCTGCTGTCAACCAGCATGCCCAGATCCCTTTCTGCTGAGCTGCTCTCTAGCCACTCATCTCCCAGTCTGTCCTTGTGTCTGGCATTATTCCCTCCCAAATGCAGAACCCAGTATTTACCTTCAATGAATTTCATGCCATTGATGATTATCAATGCTCCAATATCTCTAGATCCCTCTGCAAGGCCTATCGCCCTTCCAGAGAGTCAACAGAACCTCCCAGTTTATTATCATCCACAAACTTGCTAAGGATGCATTCAACTCCTGCATCCAGATCACTGACAAAATTGTTGAACAGAACTGGCTCTAGAACTGAGCCCTGGGGAATACTGCTAACGACCAGCTGCCAGCCAGATGTTGGCCCATTCACCACAACCCTTTGAGCTCTACTGTTGAGCCACTTCATCACCCAGCATAGCATGAACCTTTTTATCTCACAGATAATCTGTCCAGAAGGATGCTGTGAGAGATGGTGTGAAAGACCTTACTGAAATCCAGAACATAATGTCCACCGCCTTCACTTTATCCACCAAGTGGGTGACATTGTCATAGAAAGAGATCGATTACTAAGGCAGTACTTTGTCCTGATTTATAGGACATAAAAGCTATAACTATTCAGCAATCATACAAACAAAATATCCATACATTGGGTCCCATGTTTCATTATAAATGGCCTAACTTTATTCAGGAGCTATTTTTAAGGTAAAGGGTAATCTTTAAACAGATATGAATGCACTTATGATGTTTAGGGACAAGGAATTACCTTTAACTAAAACATTAGATATGCAGTAAATAGGTCTTTCCAGTTGTTTATTCAAGAAAAAAAACAGGCATGCACAAATGGTGGTGATCCTCATGGAAAGAGCCTAAATGCATAAGAATGGGAAATCCAGCTTCTAAATAGAATGCCAGAAATAATGCAAGTGACCAGATGCTTTAAAATAAATTAAAAAAAAAAAAACAACAAAGAATTCTAGTTTATTTCTCAAAGAAGTATCAAAAGAGTAAGGATGACGTGATTAAAACCTAGCAGAGCTGAGATTATGAATAAGCTGGGAATTTATTTTACAATACACTGCAGTTTAGCTATTTGTGTAACTTGCCATACATGGATATAAACATTCACCGTGGAGTATAGTTCTTATCTAAACTTGTGTTCTCTTGATATACAGCTAACTGATATTTAAAATGGGAACTTCTGAAAACCATGATTTGTTAAACTGTGAGTTAAAAAAAAAAAAAAAGACAGAATACTGTTGAAACAACAGACCAGGGGAATGGCACTCTAGCCTTACTATGGGGGAAGTCAGTACTGTGCTTAAAAGAAACCAAAGAAGAAAAGACAGAATTTTCCTTAGAAGAGTTTCACCATTTCATGAAATAAAGTCGAAATGAGCTTTGTGCATAGCATTAAGCAGTCCATCTGGGAAAAGAGATCCCATTTAGCAGAGAGGCTGAAGAAAAAAGAAAGAAGAGATTGGGTATGAAATCCAAACCCTTTGAAGTCAATGGGAATTTTGCCATTGATTTCACTGGGTCAGGATTTCACACGAGGTGGATGCAGATTGTGCTTTGTGATATCCATAATGAATTACGTTTTCTAATTTTAGAAGCTGTATTTAAGACACCCCGACATAAAACCAATGTAGCATAGTACAGAATGGAGTCTATTATTTTTTTTAATGAGAGAAAATTAAAAAAAACCTACAAGCAACACCTTTAAGCTGGACTGTTCAAGTCCTGGGTAAAGTTTGTTATATGCAGTTTGCATATTCACTTTTATATTCATTTTTCTGTAAGGATAAAACTGTTTCAGGTGCTTATTTTGTTAGTAACAAAACAAATTCAGATGTACCAGTTGTACCAGTAGCAAATAAAATGTCAGCTTTCAGTGAGGTGGCATTTGATATAAACATATAGCAATTTAAGTGTTCTTTTCTACTATTCTGAACAAGCAATAATAAGTATAGGTTGTTAATAATATCATAAACAATACTTGTTTACAAAGGGAAAAAGCAGATCCCTACTGGGATCTTTCCCACAAAGTGCATTCAATTGGATATGTTATCTTGACTGCTAGAAAGATACATTTTCCTTGTCCAAAATTACATTTATCATGACATCCAGTAACTTTCATAGAAACTATAACCAACTAAAACTAAGGACAAAAGAAAAGTAAATTTTTATATGCTATAGAAAAGTTTGTCTCCTTTCTAATTAAAATTACTTCTGGTAACTAATATCAAAAATGTGTATTCATTCCATACACGTATTTAATGGAATCAGCAGTGCTATTTAATCAGATGCTGGAGATTTAAGTTGGAAATAATGAATATCAGGTTGGGAAAGTATTCAAATATTCTTTACCTACTTCTTTCCTCCAGTTGTTAGATGTATTTTTGATGCAAATATATCAGCCTGCTTTCTTGTCTGTGCTGTCCTTGATGAAGATAGTTCCATAAGGGTGAAATGTTAGCCTCTCATGATTCTTCCCTGCTGTGCAAAGAGAACAATCAAGCTGTAACTATAATAATATGACTAATGCCTACCTAAAACTGTCAGATCTGTGATTTCTACCAAATCACTTGGTTTTAATTTTAAAATATTTTTGCTTACAAAATACAGCAGTTCAGGAAACTATTGTATATATATATAAAAAAATAGAATTGAATATTTATGAGGCTCTATAGAAATATTCCTACTGAAGATCTTCTTATTTGCAGAGGAAGACTGGCTTTCTGAGTTAAAGAAGGCATCCTTTTGCTTTTGATGACAACAGTGCCAAATGTTTTATTGAGTAAACCATTAATTACTAATAACTATAAGGATCATACCCAGCAGTCCCTTCCTGTCATGTAAATATATTCTTCTAAAAATTGAAGCAATAAAGAGGTTTTTTCCAAAAACAAATGGGTTACTGAACTTTTACTGAAAAGTGATAAAAAAGTATCTTAAGTTTCATTTTTGCCTTTTGATTGTATCCAATTAAAGGATATTGTTATTCGCTACTAACATATAAAGATAGAAATAGAAAACAAATAAACAGAAAATAAAACATATAGAAAACTCTTTGACCGGGCTTCTAAGTTATTGCAATCCCTCACTGCCAAACCAGGGCTCCTCCATGTTCCTTAAGTTGAGACTTAAGGCAAGCTCTGTTCAATGGATTATTCAGTAACAAACCAACACATACATACCACCATGTGCATCACATCATATGCAAATTGTTTCAAAAAAAAAAAAAAAAGTCAAAGGACCAGTTTTTTTAAAAGATATTTAAGCTCCTAACTCTTGCCTGCTTACATAACTGTACATCTACAGTTGTTTATATATCTATGTAAATCTATATATCTATGGCACCTGGAGACTCGTACTCTCAGTTATCATTTAAAATCCAGATCCTGAGAGATGTTAATTTGCTTTGACATATGACTATAGATTACATCTCTTTGAAAATAAAGTGAAATCAGGCTAGTATTGAATTTAAGGGATTGAAACATTTGACAAAACTTCCTTTGGTTTAGTTGAATCTATAAGATCTTGCCATTATTGCTGAACAAGAAATACATCTCTTTGGACATCGAATGTATTAACTGTAAAGAAAAAGCAACATGATGGTGTATAAACAAACTGTTATATACACTGAAATAAAACTAATTGCTAACACAATGTTCCAGAATAATTAAACCTTATTTTTAGTTCAACATATGAGAATTTTGCTATATTATAATCCTTTTCTTCTGATAAAAAAGTGAAAGTTCTAAAATGAATCTTTTTTTTCTTTTCAAAGCTCTTTTCATTCAAGTGTCCTTGTGAAAAAAAAGACAGCTCTCCGTAAATGTTTCCAGAGGCATTTGTCACTCATTCAGCCTTTAACCATGTTCAGCTTTATGCTGCAAATAGTAATACTCCAACCCTTCCAGAAATTAGAAAAACAATACATGCAATGGAAACTAAGGCAACAGTCACTTACTACTAAAGGTTACACTGAATTGTATAGTCAAAAATATTTTTCAGAGAGCCTCTTAAGAACAGGAGCATGTATAATAGGTGCAGTCATAGGCTTCATGTCACTGAAACCATTTACAAACTGGAAGTTATTTTGTCTGTATCTATTAATTTTAGGATTCAGCATATTATTACGAATTAAATGAGTAAATTCTTTGCAAACACTTGTTTACCTCAATTCAACAGAAAAATAGTAGCTATTTTGATGATGCATTCTGAGATTTCTCTTAAAACTTCTTTATTTAGAATACATTGTAATATGTACTGGGTTCTCAACATTTGTATAGTGAGACAGCTTTGTTTTTTGAAGGCCAATTTACTTATTACACTCATAATGAGAAAAGCATAATTATATATCAATACTGAGACTTACGGTCAACCCTGATGGTTACCCTTGTCTTGCTCAAATCACAGGAGTCACAATTCTTCATATGCATCTTCTTGTGATGTTTCTCATATTATACATTTTAGTTCTCTGTCTTCATTCTGTTTCTTGGATTGTTTCTGAAGGCTGACAATAGACCTGGGATGGAGAAATTGGAAAGGATGGAAGAAGTGGTGATGCTGTGTTCATGATCTCTAACATCAAATTTGGCTCCTGTTGTCTTAAGGGAATAGGTCTGCACACAGCCTCTGAGCACATTCTTACTTTCCCCAGAGCTGCAGGACTCAAACAAAATTGTTGGTGAGGAATCAAGCTAAAAATTGTTGGCATTCTGTGTTCCAGAATTACTTTAAGCATCAGTTTAAATACACAATAAAGTTTATATATTGACTAAGCAGTGGTTATTTATGAATATATTAGTGATAGCAACTGCTGGGAGAAAGAAAAGCTGTTAAAGCTCCAGGATAGTGTTGTCACATCAGCATTAAAGCAAAGAATAAATTTAGACTACAAACAAGAAACTGGTTTATAACTCCCAGAAGGGAGAGATTCTGAACCAGCCTCCCCTGGATAAGGGGAGAATGAGAAGGAGGGAAAGATAACAAAGCAAAGAGTATATTCATTTTAAAATAAACCTTGATAAATTTAAAGAACCAGCCTCAGCAGAGGAAGGTCTTTCGGAGCCTGTATTCCCAATAAGATTAAATGGATTGTTGAAATCACTTCAAGCTTAGTGAGGTGCTTTCTGGTGAGACTTTAAAGGGATATGCACACTTCAGAAAAGGCAGATGATGTTTGTGAGGAATCTGCAAACGAGGGCAGGTTTGTCCATAAATGAGTTAACAAGAAATCTTTGCAGTTTGGTTGATAAAGAAACAACCCCCAGGTTGTACTGCAAATTCAATGAAAAATAGAAGAACTCTCTGTCTCCACAGCAAAGACTATAAGCATACAGACAGGAAAGAAAAATGAGTATCATGAAGGTAATCCCTGTACCAATTCATCAGGTGGTTTGGTTCCTTGCTTTAGGTTGTCATCTTTTGTATTTTGTGCTGCTCTAGCTCTAAGCCTTAAGCCATTCTATAAACACTGCTCCTCTTAAAGAGCAGCGTGTGAATGATGTAGCATTTGTGCTTTAACAGCGTTGCTGTGTTTTTAATCCTTCCAGAGGCTTTTGTGTAACATAAGACTTCTAATGCAGTCTGCTCAGTCTGCCTCAATATGTTAATAATGTACTTTCTAGTGAAATCAATTAAAATTAACTTCTGTTATTGCAGTGAAAGACTAAGGCAAATCCACAAAAAGAGGAATGGTAGGCTGACTTCTGAACAAATACAAAAGGACAATAATGAAGAAATTATTGTAATCACTAAATAATTAATTCTTCACTAGAAAAAACTATGAAGAGTTCTCACATTACAAAATACTGAAGGTCACAGTTAATTGTCACTAATTATGATTTGCCTTAATTTCAATGTAAGGGAAAAAAGATCCTTAAGAAATAAGTGAATGGCTGTTTTGTTGTTGTTGTTGTTGTTGTTGTTTGTTTTTGTTTTTGTTTTTCATGGAGAGGAAGAGGAGGTTGTGGGTTTCATAGCATAAAGGAAAATCGCTTACTCATTACACACAGAAAAGGACAGCTGTATAATATTGTCCTCTTCATCACGTATCTGACACTGACTCCTTGGGATCAAAGCAGATCCTGAACACCACGGGGTTCAGCATCAGACAGGCCTGTTCAGCTTGCAAGGATAGCTGTTTTATGCAGCAGGTTACCATAGCAACTTGCCCTGATTTACATAGTGAATAGCTGCATAAGTTAATGTGACTCAATATAAGCATTCACTCCCAGTGCAAGATTTCAGCTTGTTAGCGTAAGACAGGCAGAACTGCTATGTGGAAGTCAGAAGCTGAAATGCATAGGCATAGCCATTTAAATGACTTAAACCCATCTTCCTTACACAAGGATTCTCTCTTTTCAGTTTATACTTTATGCATATTCCCTGCTTACAATATTTAATTACTAGCTTCAAACTTAGCTTGCACAGATGGAAGAAGTGTTTTTTCTGTGAACTTAACCTGCACAATTAAATAGAAACTTAACCAATATCTTCATCTTTTTTCCTTCCATGTGGTATGCAAAAATTAAATAAAAGAAAAAAAACAAAACAACAACTTCTTGCAAGCACTTTGAGACCAAAATCAAATTCTTGTGTATGATCCATATTTCTGCTTCTGTCCTTGCTTACTTAATTCAGCCTGAAAACACAACTTCACAGTCTTACTTCTAAACATACTGCTGTAAATTGGAGCATTTTACTCTAAAAGTTTTGCGGTGATAATAGTTAATCTGGACTAGCGGCAAGACACTGAAACTCAGTATTTGCCCAGTTTTTTTTTTTTGTCATTGCATCTAGTCAATCAAGAGTTACTACTAATATGCATTAATCCCACTTATACAATTTTGTAATCATACGTGCGCCTACATGCACATTTACAACGGCAAATTTCAATGTGTGAAGGAGCTACTGAAGCAGGACTAATCAGTTTTGCTGTATTGGGTTTACGTGGTAAAGGTTTGGTAGCCGGGGACCACAGGGGTGGCTTCTTTGAGAAGACTCCAGAAGCTGCCCCATGTCAGACAAGACCATCTCCAACTGGCTCCAAAAGGACCCACAGCTGGCGAGAACTGAGCCCATGAGCAATGCTGGTTGTGCCTCTATGAGAGCAGATTTAAGAAAGGGAAAAAACTGCTGCGCAACAGCAGCTGGGAGAGAGGAGTGAGGAACAGCCCTGCAGACATCAAGGTCAGTGAAGAAGGAGGGGGAGGAGGCATTCCAGATGCCAGAGCAGAAGTTCCCCTGCAGCCCCTGGTGAGGACCATGGTGGAGCAGGCTGTTCCCCTGCAGCCTATGGGGTACCACAGTGGAGCAGATCTCCATGCTGCAGCCTATGGAGGAGCCCACAGTGGAGCAAGTGGATGTGGCCTGAAGGAGGCTGCAGCCCATGGAGAGCCCTCGCAGGAGCAGATTCCGGGCTGGAGCTGCAGCCCGTGGAGAGGAGCCCAAGCAGGAGCAGGTGATCTGGTGGGAGCTGCCACCCATGGGGGACCCATGCTGGAGCAGTTTGCTCCAGAAGGATGGACCCTGTGGTACGGACCCATATTGGAGCAGTTCTTGAAGAGCTGCAGCCTGTGGGAAGCCCACGCAGGACCCGTTTGGGAAGGACGGCATCCTGTGGGAGAGACCCCTTGGTGGAGCAGGGGAGAAGTGATATGGACTGACTGCAACCCCCGTTCCCCATTCCCCTGTGCCACTCGGGGGGAGGAGGTAGAAGAGGGTGGATGGGGGGAAGGTGTTATTAGCTTGCTTTTAGTTTCTCACTGTTCTAGTCTGCTAGTGATAGACAATAAATTATATTAATCTCCCTATGTTGAGTGTGTTTTGCCCGTGTCGGTAATGGGTGAGTAACCTTCTTGTCCTTATCTCAACCCTTGAGCCCTTTTCCATTGTATTTTCTCCCTCTCTTCCTTTGAGGAGGGGGAGTGAGAGAGCAGTTGTGGTGGAGTTTGGCTGCTCAGCAGGGTAAAACCACCACATTCACAAACACAATAAAGAACCAAAGATTAGACAGAAGTTCTTCAGAAAAAATCTGGGCAGATTTTAGATTGTGACCAAAGTATGAGTAAATGTTGTGACGTTGTAGAAGGCAAATGTCATACTCAGTTCTACAAACAGGAGTCAGTACTTGCAAGATATATGAAGTGATCCTTATTTGCCCACCATGCATAGAACTTCTATTGAAATAGGAGTTTCAGACATCGTGTTCCAAGAGATGTATGGAGGAGAGCAGTGAGGCAGATGGGAGGTCAAGAGAAACATGTGCTAGAAAAGACAGAGAGTTAGGTACTATTTAGCTGAAAGGAAAGACTGAGTTTTTAAGAATTTAAGAGGCCCTTGAACAGAGGAAGGAAATAATCTGTTTTTCATGTTTGTGGGTTTAAATTGCATTGAGAAATTGGGCCTGGGAGGGAAGAGGAAACCTTTCTCACAGTAATAGCAAAGCCACAGACTATAGATACCTGGAGCAATTGTAGGGTCTCCATCAGTGGAAGTCTTAAGGAATATGTTAGACAAAGTTTTACCACGAACAACAGAGCATAGTCAACAGGTAGACAACAGAATAGTTCTATTTAAATTCTCTAAAGGTGAGTGCATTATATCTTGTACACTGGAAATGGTATATGGTACTACTGATAGGGAAAGTGAAGATTTTTCTCCCAGTCTGTTTTTTTTTTTTTTTAAACTCAAATAAGCCGTGGGACAGTCATAAACAACTTTCAACTTATCAGGTGAAACCTTAAACAGTGATCTTAATATTCCTTGAGTAAGAAGGGGAGAATAAAGAGTCTAAAAGGAAAGGTCTGAAAAGCTGATTAGCATGAGATAATTAGTCCCATACAGCATGAAATGAGTATTGATATTTCTTCTTTTGAAAATTCTCACATTATTTCAGATCACTTTTACTCAGAATTATATTGTTATATTATATCGACTGCATTAATTTATTACCATTCAAAGATAATTTATTGATCAGTCAACAAAATAGTGAGTAACTGTACTCTTAATCTGAGCTCTTTCATTATTCAGGTGAAGAGTTGGTTTGTGCTCTCCTACAACACAGTTTTTCAGTCTGGAAGTCTTAATCGTAACAATGATAATTATAGCAATTCAGTTTTGTCTGTTGCTGCTCTTACAGTAGGATTAACAAAATTTTTTTGAGGACTAATCAACAGGAGCAAGCTGTAAGTCAGTGATAGGATCCTACAACAACAGAATGGAAGGTATTGAGCATGAACTGAAGTAAACCATAGTGTTAAATTTAAAATGTGTAAATCAGAGGAAAAAGAGTTATGGTTAATGATTTTTCACTTCTGAGCTAATGGAAGGTTCTAACTGGATAATATTCTTCTTGCTCTGCTTGAAGATCTGCAAAGACACTCCAATCAATTACTTGTACAGGAAATACTCCTTTAGCTGAAGTGACTTTTTTTTCTATACTTCTAAAACTTCATTCTAAAGTGATTCTGGATACCTCAATGTTCTATAATTTGCATCTGAATGCATTTATTAAGAAATGTAACTGTTGAACACATTTTAAAAGTGGGAAATTTCTTTCTCTATTGAGATGTAATGTTTCTACTTAACTCTGAGTTCAGAAATATTCAGATATTGGCCCTAGGACTATATAATCAGCACTTCTGTAATTTTGCATTCCAGCCTGAATACAACAACAACAACAAAATAAAGAAAAAGATAGACAAAACACATGATCTAGGTACACAGCTAGGAAATACTGATCACCACCGCCTTAATCAGTGAATTTCAGAACATACAATTATTGCAGGAGTTAATATCAACTGATACCTATCTTTCTGCTTGTCATACTTTTGTTTTGCCAAGATTATTTCCTTTTTGTGTGTGTGTGTGTTCTGAAAAGAACAGTGTCCATAGAATAAATAAAAATACTGAAGTTATATTAAGAGTAACTTCTACCCAAAGAATTTTAACCTCAGAAAAGACCAAAGGAGAGTTCTTGCTATCCCTATCTTTTAAATAAAAAACCATCAGAAACAGGCTGGTGAAATGACTTCCTGAAATGGAAGAAAAATTATTTAGATTTCTGAAAGCTTAACCTGAGACTATTTAAATAGGACATATCTTCTTCTTCTAACTCCAAGTAAGCAGTTCTTAATATTTAATTACTGCAGTGTGATTAAAAAAATATATATATATGTCATGTCTAAGCATTCTAAAAACTTCCGGAAACTAGTACCTTTTGTTTGACATACAAGGTATTGAAAGACTCAGCACTTCACTTAGGCTTTCTTAAATCTATTAATTCCTCTTAGCAAATAACATGCTTGAACATGAGTGCATGTGAGCACACACAAAATACAGCTTTTTTCCAAAGAAAAAGGATTCTTTTAAAGAGCCACTGCAAGAGTACACTGTATTGTGCACAAATTGTATTATTATCCACAGATAACACATTAAGTTCTACAACAGACCTCTGAAAAAAGGAATGTGGTCTTCTCTTTTCAGCTTTCTTCTAATAAATACTTTATGCATAGCTTAAAGATGCATGGGCAGGAGACTATCCAGTGTCTAGTCTCTAGAAAGTCTGATTAAATAATAACTAACTTAACCACAGACCCTAAAGGATACTGAAAATGTATGCAATATGTATTGAAAAGTGTGATATTTAATAGAATGGAACTCTCTTTTCAGTACTGCTGAAATGAACATGAAATATTTCAGTGGTAGGAAAGAGATATGATAAAAAGCTATCTTTGAGAAGCTTTACTGTAAGAAAAGGCTGAAATAGCTCTGGCTTATTACAAGCAAACATAATAAGATTCAAATTGCTACACATCATGAAAAGAAGAAAAGGTTTCCAAATTGCACACTTTTTCCAGAATGCAGGTACCGTTCCTGGTATACCAATAGCCCAAGGGCACAATATATTCAATGTCTTATCAAAGTTTCATGGTACAAATTTATTTCCTAACAACACTGCAGGAATTTATTGCTTCCCATTACAGGAAGCAATGCTTCTCAAAGGTGTTTAGAATTCTCAAATTGCAAAAATTAATTTTCAAATAGAATGAAGCATAGTAAGCTTCATCACACCCAGATTTAGCTACAAACATAACACAGCAAAATAGATTAGAAGAAGTAAACCACATGTATTAAAGAATTATGATTTAGTGAATGAGCATCTTTCACTTGACCAATGGCAATTCAAGAGATTCTTCCAAAGAACAAAGCAGGGTGAGGCCAACAGCCTATCTTCATGTCTAAGCTTAGAAGAACAATGAAATGATTTGCCCTTTGCTAAACATGAGTGAAGGAACACTTACCAGCTTGAAATTTATTTTGTCTATCTCATATAAAAGCAGCTCATTGTTGAGATGTAAACTGCATATAATCTGTATCTAATATCTCTTTGCACAGGGCTATGATTTTAGTATAAAAATGCTGCTCTTGTATGAGAGTATCACAGTGGTGAGGGGAAATGAAGGAAAAAATTAACAAAATGAGAACCAGAAGAACCAATCAAATTAGAGGTAGATACACTGAAAAGTTACTAAAGCTGAGGTTTTGAGCCCGATTTTAGAAGCCACATGACTGATAAAGGGATCAATTATAATCCAAACACCAAAAACTTCAGCTCTGCTTCTCTGTGAATCTCACTGACTGGAAATTTTGAAGCCTGATCATTTCCATTGGTCCAGTCAAACAGAATCAAAATAAAGAACTACCACACTTCCCAATGAACTACTGTGAAGGCTGTTGCTGCTTAAACAAACAAAACCAACCAACGAATCAAAATCTGAATGTGATGTGAAAATAGAAATAACTTTAGATTTTCAGTTCTACACATTCTTCTATATTGGAAACTTCATAATATATTACATCAGAAATAATTAAATCAATTCTGAATTAGTTCCCTCACTTTTTGGTAAATTTTATAGACAGACATTTACCTAGGAGGAAAAAATTCATGGCAATTTAACTCTGAATTACCCAGTACTCTAGAATGGTCTTTTCTTGACATTGGTCTTTGTAAAAAGACAAAAACACACAACTCAAAAGTTAAGTTTCATCAGAAAATGAATAAGAATATTTCTTCTAACAGAGAAAATTTAAAGTAGCTAAGTAAGCCTAGGTAGAAATATAAAAGCTACTTAAAAACAAGTGCCCAGGCATATCCCTGCATCCGGGAGGGTTTCAGTCTATTCTGCACCTTTTTGAGCAGTGGCAAAATCTTAATAATACCTGCTGATCAAGGAAGGTTACTTAGAAGGTTGTCAAGGCCTTGAAATCTGTTCCCTGCTCTGCTTAGTTTACAGATCCTTTGTGAGTGCCCAGCTTGCTGCTATGACCCTGTCTCTCTCTTCTGCCTGGCATAATCTCCCCAGACAATGTTCAGTGTTTGCCCAGGAAAGGCAGTGTCTGCCCTCTCTCCAGACAGTGTCACCTTGCCTGATCACTTCTTTATAAAAGAAATAAGATGCACATTTAGAACAGAGAACTCAACCAAATGTTGTCTGTCACACTACAACTTGACAAATTCATATATATATGAAAAACATGAAAAAAAGGTACAAAATTTACGGTGGGGCTTGGAATCTATATTCACAAACAACATTTAGTTTTTTCAAAGTGTTATTTAAAAAAAAAAGATAGATAAATTTGAATAAAACTTCATAAATTTTGATAAATGTCTTTCCTGTGACATGCCAACAAATAATTGAAGAAAAGCCCAAGAGGGGTAAGAGGTTAGTTTTCCCATGGTAGGCATTTCCTTCTGATTATGCTGTGACAGCTGGAAAGTGAGTCTTAATGTTTTTAGAAGTGAATTTAATCACTTTAGAGAGTCAGTTTAGCATATCACTTCAAAAATGCCCCAAAGGTACAAGTACACCCATTGTTAGCCAAATAGCTTCTTATTTGTAAGCTTCTTAGTTTAGGGCAGTAGTTACCAAATTATGTTTTCAATACCTTACTGAGTATTCCATGAGTGGCCTCCAAATCTTATCCCTGTTGGAACATTTTCAATTAAAAGTTTGGTGATAGGGATCCATGATAGTCTGAAAACCACTGATGGTAGAAGAGCCATAATCCAGTGAATTTGGGAATCAGTGGCTTAAAGGTTGTCCTGGCAACATGAATAATCCATCGAGTCTATGCAGTTCTAAGGAAATAATTGTTTAAAATATGATAATGATTTTTAAAGAAGTGGTAAAATTCCTTTTCTGAAAAAGATAATGATTCTCAGCTTGAAAGAAGCTTGTCTTAAATGAAACAAATATATTTATAATTAACAGTGATTTAACTGCTGAGAATACAAAAAAAAAAATGCTCTTTTAATTGTAGAAAGTTTTCTAATTATCCAAATATCATGGCTGTATGTTTTCCACTACATGCAGTTGTTAGATAAATGTGGGGTAGGCACTTCATATCAATAGATAAGGTATCTCTAGAGACAGCTTTGTCTACTTTAGACATACCATTGATTTCCAAACAAAACAAAGCAAAACAACAAAACAAAACAAAATAGAATGAAATCACTATTGTATGTTTAAGGAAAATAAGGTAAGGCAACATGCAATAGGTACGGTAACATAAAATATAGCAATTATGCTGTACTTTTCCCCTGCAGTACAAAATTTATGGGGCATGAATAAATTAGAAAATTTAATCATCTTGTATTTCATATACTTGTTACATCTTGATAATTGTTTTCCACTATTTTTGAAAAGCTGTTTTTTATTTTGACTTTTTTGTTTGTTTTTCCTCAAAGTAGTAGGACACAGATTAATTCAATAGCCATGAAGTTCAAAAATAAGATGTATATGTACATGTCTAATATATCCCTACAGGCCTACTGTTCATAAAAACATGATTCAATTACTATTACAGCTTTTCATCTGATTGAAGATATGTTGATATCTTACAGCTTGTTCATGTAGTAACCAATACTGCTGTCATTAACCAATAAACAGATCCTATCTTAAAGGCTGAACTTATTCATAATTATTTCCTTCTTTTCTGAAAAACACCTAAAAGGAAGCTAAAATGGAGAGAACAAACTCCATATGGTGAGACCATACTCAAAAAGTACACCAATGGTGTTCCAGGGAAACAAGAAAATCAAAGGTTGTAAGAAGGACAACCACTAAAATAATGCATAAACAAGACTGGTGGAATACAGTTATATTTCTCAAAACATACAGTTCATGGATCTGGAATGAGACTTCAAGAAATAGCAAAGGAACCCAACACCTAAACACTAAAATATCTAATAGTATATGAGGATAGCTCACTAAAAAGTTAACAAAGCAAAGAAGTTAGAGTAGTTTTAATAAAGAAAAATTAAGCCATTTATTGTAGAGCAACAACTATAATTTTGAAGACACTTCTCAAGCTGTCGGAAGTGTTTCTCTCAGGTGAGGATCTGACCAGATACACTTTCCATCTGGCAAAACTTCTGTTCAGGAAAAGATGAGGTACAAATCCTGTTTCTCCTTGTTTAGAAATTTCTAAGTGATTTTCTGTGAATACTGAATGAAGTAATTGGACATTATAGGAAGCACACTTGCTCATTTATTTTAAATCATGTCATTTCATACATACACTAGGGAACTGCACTCAGAAAAAAGAACACACTCACCAGAACACCAGAATTTAAATTACATTATGATCAACAATTCTGGAATATGGTGTTCTACACTGCTCTTAAGTACACCACAGTTAAGCAACAAAGCATGATACAAGGGCCACTAAAGGACACATATCTCAACAATTAGCAACAATACTAAGAAAAAGATATGTCTCTATGTATGGATATTCTCAACTCACCTGCAGCAAACATGAACATGACGGTTCCTGTATTCGAGTTCACCATATCAGGAAAGTCACACTGATGTCCCTGAAAGCAAAAAGAAGTACCTCATTATTAGTCTCACCAGTTTCCCTCCTTTCTGACCTTTAAAAGTTAGAACACTCTTACAATACATAGCAGAGTTATGATCTGTAATAGTAAACAAAAATATAAAAAGCTCCTGCAGTATTAGGCTAAACTTACAGACTGTGATGGCTGAAATTTCAACTAAAAGCCTTCCAAATAAAGGTAGCCTGAAAATGTGTTTAAAGGACATATGAACAACACTGCTGAGGTGTGTAGTATGATATTTAGGCCCATTTATTGTTTTGTATTTTGCATGAGGGAATTTAATAACTAGCTGTGAAATATAACTTCATTGGAATGTTACATTTGCTAGATACAGGATGTCCCTTTACAGCTGTTCATAGGGAACATAATTCTAATAATCTCATTTGCCTTTAACTAAGTATGGAGTGTCCTTATGTCTTTTATACAGGACAATGTCATTCAGATTCAACATTTTTTATGGACCCTCTATGTTTCTATGTTCTGCGTCAGCAGGAGTTACACATACTTGCAGGTAGGACTCTGTGCAGATACTGTTTGCAGTGTTCATTAGAATTCAGTTAAATAAACTACTGAAATCTTAAATCTAGGAAGTCAAAGTCACCTTGTGACCGTTAAAACAATGGAAAATACTGGGTAAATACAGCTTGCAATGGAAATTCATACAATGATACTTTCATTTTCTTACTGGCATGAAGGACTGTCTGCACGACATTTAACTGTCATTCTACCAAATTTCAAGTACTGCAGGCAGATTAGTGATCACGATTGCTTCAATACTTTTCTATCTGCCATATAGGACTATGGCACTCCTTTTTTCTACAGCACAGCCCAAGAAAAATTACTATGTCACCTCATAGAAACAGTCTAAATTTACCATCTAGATATTACAGAGAATGTGCAAAAACATCCTACAGGACAGATGATGAATTATTTCTAGCAGAAGTTCTTGTTCCTTTGTACCTATTAGCACCTGGCTGATCTCTAATGTTTAGCTTTTCTAACAGAATTGAGGATAGTTTCAACCACGTATGTAGGAAATTAAAGAATAAAAATCTACTAATTCATAAACATGCACTCAGTGTAAAACCCAGACCAGATTAGCTCATCTATGCTGTTTTTTCTCCTTGCTAAGACTACTCTTTGTTGTGGCCTATCCTTTTTAGTCTCTTCAAACTGAAGTCTTTCCATAAGCATAACTGTTTCTACCTCTATGTCTGGACTGTCTCATAAACAGATTGTACCTTTATTTCATCTCTCTCTTCGATGACGTGTTAGTAGCTCAGCAGTAAAGCTATTTCTAGCCACTTACTATTTGAA